>BLSH010160224.1:202394-230667 GCA_018402905.1 Glandirana rugosa | reverse complement strand
CACTGATGGTACTGATGAAGTGGCACGGATGAGGCATTACTGGTATGCACTGATGAGGTGGCACTAATTAGGTGGCACTGATGATGTGGCACTGATCAGTCTCTGACCATCAGCGGTATCATTTCTGCAGTATCTGACATCTGCTTTATCATGTTTGCAGTCTCTGACCATCTCTTGTATCATTTCTGCAGTCTGTGACCATAAGCTGTATCATGCCTGCAGTCTCTGACCATCTCCTGTACCATGTCTGCAGTCTCTGACCATCTCCTGTACCATGTCTGCAGTCTCTGACCATCTCTTGTATCATGTCTGCAGTCTCTGACCATCTCTTGTATCATGTCTGCAGTCTGTGACCATAAGCTGTATCATGCCTGCAGTCTCTGACCATCTCCTGTATCATGTCTGCAGTCTCTGACCATCTCCTGTACCATGTTTGCAGTCTCTGACCATCTCTTGTATCATGTCTGCAGTCTCTGACCATCTCCTGTATCATGTCAGCAGTCTCTGACCATCTCCTGTACCATGTCTGCAGTCTCTGACCATCTCCTGTATCATGCCTGCAGTCTCTGACCATTGTTTATTGTTAAGAGATTGTGGGAGGATATTGTGTTTACGTTGCTGCCATGGAAACATCTGTAAAGGGGAGGGGTTAACAAGATAACCACGCCCATGTGGGGGCGCCAGAAATATTTCTGCACCCAGGTGTCTGTGACCCTAGGATCGGCCCTGGGGAGAGGTTCCTGCTGCTCCTGTGAGGGAAAGATTATTGTTCTAAAATCATCTCATCATAGTGCTACAGGGAGAGGTTCCTGCTGCTCTTGTGAGGGACAGATTATTGTTCTAAAACCATCTCATCATAGTGCTAGAGGGAGAGGTTCCTGCTGCTCCTGTGAGGGACAGGTTATTGTTCTAAAATCATCTCATCATAGTGCTACAGGAAGAGGTTCCTGCTGCTGGTGTGAGCAGTGCGTTTCTTGCACAAAAATAAAAAGTGGATCTACGTTGCTGTTTTAGTGCTACATTTACATTCAGTACATTTGCGTCCAGAATGAGGAGAGCGTCAAATAAGGGACATGGTCGTGGTGTTGCTGGTCCTCCTGGTGTTGGTGAAGTTCCTGTTGCAAGGAGAGGACGTGGTCGATTTGTGCCAGCTACACGCACAAGTGAAACACCTTCCTCAGGTTCGAGTAGCCGACAGAACCTTCAACGTTATATGGTAGGCCCAAATGCCACTCAACGAATGGTGAGGCCAGAACAAGTACAGGCGATAGTAGATTGGGTGGCTGACAATGCCTCCAGTTCCTTCACATTATCTCCCACCCGGTCCCTTGATGAAAGCTCAAAGTTGGCACCTGAACCCCATGGCCAACTGTCTCCCCTCAGCCCCTTGTAAATCAGCCAAGCAGTCTGAGCCCCAAGTCATGCAGCAGTCTCTTATGCTTTTTGATGACTGTCCTGGTGTCCGTAGGCCATCCACATAGACATTGAGACATTGAGTGCACCGATGCCCAACCACTTCTGTTGCAGGATGAGGACATGGAAACAACAGCACAGCACGACTCTGATGATGACGAAACACAGGTGCCAACTGCTGCGGCTTTCTACAGTGTGCTGACTGACAAGGAGGGCAGTGGTGAAGGGTGGGTGGAAGATGATGTGGAGGAGGATGATGAGGTCCTAGACCCCACATGGAATGAAGGTCATGCGAGTGATGTGTGCAGTTTGGAGGAAGAGGTGGTGGTCGCACAGAGGCACCAGCACAGCAAAAGAGGAAGCAGGTTGCAAAAGCGGAGCGACCGTCCCCTAGACAGTACGCCTGCTACAACCCACCGCACCCAGGGACCTAGCACACCAAAGGCAGCTCAAAGGCATTCCCCGGCGTGGCAGTTCTTCAGACAACGTGCTGACGACAAGACACGAGTGGTTTACACGCTGTGCAATGAGAGCCTGAAGCGAGGCATAAATGTTCCAAACCTGAGCACAACCTGCATGACCAGGCATCTACATGCAAAGCATGAGCTGCAGTGGAATAAGCACCTGAAAATCCAAGAAAGGTCTCGGCCTCCTCCAGCTTCCTCTTCTGCAGCTGCCTTGGCCTCTTCCTCCACCTCTACAGTGCCACCTGCCACCCAGCAAACAGACGATCTGACAGCAACGGCACTATGTCCGCCACCGTCTCCAAGCATTTCCACACGCTCCCATGGAAGCCTACAGCTCTCCATCTCCCAAACACTGGAGAGAAAGAGGAAGTACCCCCCTACCCACCCGCGATCTCTGGCCCTGAATGCCAGCATTTCAAAATTCCTGGCCTTTGAAATACTGTAATTCCGTCTGGTGGACACGGACAGTTTTGAAAACTTGATGGCGGTGGCTGTCCCACAGTACGTGGTTCCCAGCCACCACTGCTTTTCGAGGCGAGCCATCCCTTCCCTGCACAAACAAGTCGGGGACAAGATCAAGTGTGCACCGCGCAACGCCATCTGTGGCAAGATCCACATAACCACTGATACGTGGACCAGTAAGCACAGGCAGGGACGGTATATCTCGCTAACTGCACACTGGGCAAATGTAGTGGCGGGTGGGCCTGAGGCGGCTAGCCGTTTGGCGCATGTCCTTACGCAACCGAGGATTGCAGGGCATTTCTCTTTGCCTCCTGTTGCCTCCTCCTCCTACTGCGCTTCCTTCTCCTCCTCTGCTCAGCGTAACACCTTCACCACCAACTTCAGCACATCCAGGGGGAAATGACAGCAGGCTGTTTTAAAAGTGATATGTTTGGGGGATAAACCCCCCCACTGCGCAGCAGCTGTGGAGGGGCATTGAACAACAGACCGATGAGTGGTTGTTGCCACTGAGCCTCAAGCCCAGCCTGGTGGTGTGCGATAATGGGCGAAATCTCTTAGCAGCTCTGGGCCTAGCCGGTTTGATGTACGTCCCTTGCCTGGCGCATGTGCTGAATTTGGTGGTGCAGAAATTTCTAAAAAAACTGCCCGGATATGTCAGAGCTGCTGCAGAAAGTGCGGGCCGTCTGTGCGCGCTTCCGGTGTTCTCACCCTGCTGCTGCTCGCCTGTCTACGCTGCAGCGGAACTTCGGCCTTCCCGCTCACCGCCTCCTATGCCACGTGCCCACAAGGTGGAACTCCGCACATGCTGGAGAGACTGTGCGAGCAGCAGCAGGCAATAGTGGAGTTTCAGCTGCAGAATGCACGGGTCAGTCGCTCTGCTGAACAGCACCACTTCACCACCACCAAGTGGGCCTCCATGCGAGACCTGTGCACCATATTGCGGTGTTTCGAGTACTCCACCAACATGGCCAGTGCCGATGACGCTGTTCTCAGCGTTACTATCCCACTTCTGTGTCTCCTTGAAAAAACACTTTGGGCGATGATGGAAGAGGATGTGGCACAGGAGGAAGGAGGAGGAGGAAGAGGGGTCAATTCCACGGTTATCAGGCCAGTCATTCACAAGTGGCTCGGAGGGTGGGTTCCTGCACCAGCATAGGCCAGGTAAAACATTTTCAAGCCAGGGCACAGTTCTGGAGGATGAGGATGATGAGGATGAGGAGGAACCGTGTTCACAGCAGGGTGGCACCCAACGCAGCTCGTGGGCATCACTGGAGCGTTGCTGGGGGGATACGGAGGACACAGATGATACACCTCCCACAGAGGACAGCTTGTCTGTGCCTCTGGGCAGCCTGGCACACATGAGCGACTACATGCTGCAGTGCCTGCTCAACGACAGCCGAGTTGCCCACATTTTAACTTGTGCTGATTACTGGGTGGCCACCCTGCAGGATCCCTGTTACAAGGACAACGTGCCATCCTTAATTCCCTCACTGGAGCATGATCGAAACATGCGCGACTACTAGCGCACGCTGGTTGACGCGCTGCTCAGGGCATTCCCAAATGACACAAAGGGCTCAGTGGAAGCACAAGGTGAAGGCGGAGGAGGAGGAGGAGGAGGAAGAGGTCACCAACGCAGCAGTGGCACCGCCTGCACCTCAGAAGGCAGGGTTAGCATGGCCGAAATGTGGAAAAGCTTTGTCAGCAGCACGCCACAACAAACAGCACCACCAGCTGATAGGCAACGTCTTAGCAGAAGGCAGCATTTCAGCAACATGGTGGAAGAGTATGTGTGCACACGCCTACACGTACTGACTGATGGGTCTGCCCCATTCAACTTCTGGGTCTCCAAATTGGGCAGATAGCCTGAGCTTGCCCTTTATGGCTTGGAGGTGCTGGCCTGCCCTGCAGCCAGTGTATTGTCTGAATGTGTGTTTAGCACGGCAGGGGGCGTTATCACAGACAAGAGCAGCCGCCTGTGCACAGCCAACGTGGACAAGCTAACATTTATTAAAATGAACCAGGCATGGATCCCACAAGACTTGTCTGTACCTTGTGCAGAATAAACATTTAGACCGGCCTCACACAGCCATTGGTATACTTGTTTTTTTTTTTAAATATGTCTCAATATTTTGGGGGCTACCCAAATTAAAAAAAAAAAAAAAGTGTTGGCTACTTGCTCCTCCTCCACCGCCACTTCCACCTATAACGCCATGGTCACCGCCTCCTCAACCGCTAGGCTCCTACTCCACATCCACCTCCACTTTTAATTTTTTTTATGTGATTTTAAGTTATTTCCCTATCCACATTTGTTTGCAGGGCACTTGTCCTACTCTTACCCCCATTTTGTTTCCTTTTGCAGCCCTCTAGCCCTTTCCATTACTTTTTTAGAGCCATTTTTGTGCCCAAAAGTTCGGGTCACCATTGACTTCAATGGGGTCCGGGGTCAAGTTCGGCCGAACATCCAGGTGTCCGCTCCACTCTAGTCTCGATCTGTTTTCAAGATCATCTATTCTTGCTAGGGCCATGTCCAGTTGGTCCTGCAGAACTTGTATATGAGCTGAGGTTTGGTTTGTTCTTGTCACCTTGATGTCCAATTTTTGTTCAATTGCTTCCATCCTGCAGCCTCAGTTGTGGAGGTCAGCTTTTATGTCTCCTGTGATTTTTTCTGCCGTGTTCGCTAGGCCACTTTCAAGTAAGTTAGGACATTTCAGAAATAAGTCTGCCATATCTATGGGGGGAGTCCAGGGCCAGAGGGCTTGGGGTGTGTGCCTCAGGCCGTATAGAGGAGAGGTGGCTCGCTGGGGTGACCGGAAAGTCTTCCATTGTATGGCGAAGAAGTGACTCTGTGGAGGCGGTAGATGCAGCCAGGAGTTGGTGTGCAGTTAGGGTTGGCCCCGTATTAAGGGTGAGGGTGGCTGGAGTTAACACTGGCCTGTGCTCCGTAGCTACCTCCAGGGGTTTAGCAAGAGGGAGAGCCCCAGTAGTGGACATATCCGGTAGCTGAGACTGGCTGGTCTCCTGAAAGAATTGTGTAAGCGACCTTCTTACATTTGAACCCTGCATTCAGGGTGATGTAGGGGGCCGAGTGGTGATGTCTTGTAGTCCTCGGTCTGAAGCCAATATTGCTCACAGGGAGGAAAAGAAAAAAAAAAGCGTTCGGTTCCGGAAAAAAGAATAGATGTCCGTGTCTGACCGCTCACCTATCCTCGGCGAGGGCCCGATGCTGGCAGGTCTCTAGCTAGTCTCTGAGGCAGGCTGCTTGCACTCTTGGGCTGACCCAGGGTGCTAGGGGTGCTGGATTGCCACGCTGTCCAAAGCCCCGGGTAACTGAAGACCTTATCTGGAGAAGGTTATTTTCGAGAGGCCACTCCGGCGGCCATCTTGGTACTCCTGGGGTTTATTATTGCCGCTTAAGGGGGGTCTGGGAGACGTGATGGTCCCTAAATAATCTCTTCCCCTTGTGACCGGGAGCTCTGTGGGCCTGATTGGGCTTTTCCTGCCTGTTCCGTGTGGCAGCTCCCGGAGTTCCTGGACTCCTATACTGTGTTAGGCCGTGGCCATACTGGTACACCCGAGCGGGGTGTAGCTTGCTGGCTGGTGTGGTCAGGAGCCTTCCCTGCTCTGACTCACGGATATCCGTCGCTGCAGGATGCTTTGGGGGAGTTAGCCGTCCCAACGGTGGCTTTCCTGGGTCACTGCTGGCAGTGCCTGGGGTGCCTGTGGTCTGGGTAGGTGTGGAGCTCCTGTCTCAGGCGACCATCCCAGAGCTCCCACACATGCTCTAGGTTTTCACTTTTATGCAGCTCTAATAAAAGGTTTTAGCCATGTGGCTTATTCGGTGCATGGATATATGCCCACCCTCGTTTTTTCTTTAAACCTTGTTATATTAGCCAGGGTATGTTCTCTTGAAATAATCACCTGACTTGCATAGTGGGAAGAAGCAGTAAACACAATCATAGTATTACTGTAAAGCAGTAAAGAAAAGCTGCTATCATACCGAGTAAATACATCGGTCCCCGTACACATATATAAATATAAATTCTACATAGAAACATGCTAATGAAACCATCAAGTTGATCTCTTTAGCAAGTATAATCAAAGATGGGCATACTGTAGGTTCAGCTGACCCGTCCAAGTAATCTGGCTGTATGCACACTATGGGCTTCAATTTACTAGAAGTAAATATGTTGCTTGCGTCACTTTAAAAAAAATAATTTTCCCGTAGCTTAGTAAATGATAAGCTCTGTTGACTTCTATGATAAAATCATGTGCAAAAAAAAAAATTTCCTTTGCACAAGATTGGGTATACTTTACAAAGTTAATGTTGCACACATTCATTAAAAGTGGTTGTAAACCTTGTGACATCACTTTTACCTACAGGTAAGCCTATAACAAGGCTTACCTGTAGGTACTGTGAATATCTCTTAAACATGCACAGTTTATCCGCATGTGCCGACGTCGTCAGCACACGACACTAAATGAACAGCCCGCTGTTCAGCACCCATGCCGTGACCGGTGGCTCTCGCGTGCATGCACGGGGGTGACATCATTGCGGCTCCAGCCAATCACAGCGCCAGAGCCCACGTACCCGGATATAACTCCGGGAGACATGTTGCCGGCCACAGCGGGGAACGCATCAACAGCTTTGATCTAAGGTAAATATTTCATAATGAGCTAGTATGCGATGCATACTAGCTCATTATGCCTTAGTCTTGCAAGTTTTTTTTTTTTTTTTTTTTAGGTTTACAACCACTTTAAGCTAAGTGAAAAAAAATTCCCTGCAACGTGAAAAGTTACTTTGGAAAATGAACAAATCTCTGCTCCTTTAACAAATATACAACAATGAGTAGGATTTACTAAAGTGAAATGAATCATTGTGTGAAAATATTTTAAAAAGTGGAGTTTCCTTTAACATGATTGGATATTTTAAGCGAATGCAAGTTCACTTATTCACCTCACTTCACCACACATAAGCAAATCAGGTGCTGTAACTATAGAAAGACAGACAATGAAAAACACTTGCCTATTGCCAGTTGCTCAAACTTTGCCGCTAAATCTCTCATAGCCATCGACTCCTCTGCTTCGGACTCCAGACGAGAAAGTTCTATCAGCAGCTTAGAGGCAGCGAGCGCTGAGGAAACCGCTTCTGTACCCTTTGCAAATAACATGAGAAAAAAAAAGTTTTTTTTTCAACCGTACTAGGAAAACATTGTGTATCTTTTTCAACCTATGCACTATATGCAACTATCTATAGTAATTGTCCACTTGAAATATCTCATCTTACAAAACAGAGGAATTGTGAGTTACCTGTAAATCTCTTAAAGTACAGTACAGGACACAGGCAACATATTCGTGCACCATGAGTTATAGTCTCGGGGTCCAGAGGAAAGAACAAACAGGAAATCAATTTGTTTAATGGAAGCAACAGTCTTTAGGTACACTCTAATGGCTCTGAATATATCCAGGTAATGTAGACAGACTTACTTTGGATGCTTAGGTGATCATTGAGATTAGTATACAGAATTTATATAGCGCCAATAGTTTGCATAGCGCTTTACAATATAAAGGGAGACAATACAATTCAATAGAAGAGGGTTAGGAGGGCTCTGCTCCTGCGAGCTTACAATCTAATAAGGATGGACTGGTGGAACAAAAAGGTAATAACTGAGGGATGAACTGATGGGAGAAATGGAAGATTCGGTTATTAGCTGAAGGCAGGATAGGCTTCCCCAAAAAGATGAGTCTTCAGGGATCGCTAAAAGTGGACAAAGTAGGACCTCCTTCCAAGACCTCCTTAGAGACCCCCCTATCCTTTAAGAACTGGGTTTCAACAGTCATGCAGTTAAAGCCAGACACTGTGAAACCGGGTGGAATAGAGGCCATTGGGGTAGCAGATCTTGCTCTTTTGGAAGCGACCAGGAGTCTTCTGCAAGAAGCCTCAGTGATTATGTGTACCAATTTATTTTGGGCCAGTTGGATGCTAGAAGAATCACTGTTCTCCTTTCTTGCTCTTGTAGCACCTACCCCACACTTCCAGGGGCCTGGTGGTGACCCCCAGCGATGGGGAGGGCTGACATCTCTTCTCAGGGTGCAGGTTACTGGGCATGGTGAGTGATGTACAAGGTAGAAAGATGGGTGCCAGTCACCTTTATGCTTAAACAAAGAGAAGTTGATTTCTCACAACAGGAAAAATATGGCAGAGAGGGGGGTGGGGCACAGGACATCCTTAGTCAAAAATAGTAACGATCAGCAAACAGCAGTGGCGGCCTATCCATTAGGGGTGCATGGGCGCCTCCCCCTCTCTCCTTAGAAAGCTTTCTAACACTAAACCGCTCTCTGCCAATCAGGAAGCGCCGGTATGTCACCGGTTTCCCGATTGGCGGAGAAGACAGGCGATCCTATTGGACGCCTTTCTTGTCGGAGGAGGAAGCATAGTCACTCCCCGGACATCGCTCCCCAGATAATGCACTCCCTGCTGCTCGCTCACTGCCTGCTGCCCGCCCACTCTTAGATGGGGTAAGTGCGGGACTTTGATGTCCCGGCTACCCCGGGGGGGTACTATCTGTGCCACAAGCCTTGCGGTGGGGGGGTTGGCTCTGCATACCCCTATCTGTGGGCAGTATATACCCATCTGTGGGGCTGGGGCATTATATGTACCCATCTGTGGGGCAGGGGCAGTATATGTACCCATCTGTGGGGCTGGGGCAGTATATGTACCCATCTGTGGGGCTGGGGCAGTATATATACCCATCTGTGGGGCAGTATATACCTATCTGTGGGGCAGTATATACCCATCTGTGGGGCAGGGGCATTATATATACCCATCTGTGAGGCTGGGGCAGTATATATACCCATCTGTGGGGCACTATATATACCCATCTGTGGGGTAGTATATACCCATCTGTGGGGCAGTATATACCCATCTGTGGGGCAGTATATACCCATCTGTGGGGCAGTGTATACCCATCTGTGGGGCAGTATATACCCAAATGTGGGGCAGTATATACCCAAATGTGGGGCAGTATATACCCAAATGTGGGGCAGTATATACCCATCTGTGGGGCTGTATATCCCTATCTGTGGGGCTGTATATCCCCATCTGTGGGGCTATATATCCCTATCTGTGGGGCTATATATCCCTATCTGTGGGGCTATATATCCCTATCTGTGGGGCTATATATCCCTATCTGTGGGGCTATATATCCCTATCTGTGGGGTTGTATATCCCTATCTATCATGCTGCCTCCTGGTCCTGGAAAAAAAAAAAAAAAAAAAAACTCTGCACTCGAAGGCTAACTGCCGACTGCCCGCTCCTCTGTCTGACAGTTCTTAAATAGTTAAGAGGTGGGCGGGCGGCCCAACCCCTTGTGACATCACTTCCCGCTGCATGTTGGGCTGGCGACGTCACAAGGGAGCAGGGCCACCAGGTGAGTGGCCCAGTCCCTTACCTATTTAAGAACAGTCAGGCGGAGGAGCGGGCAGCCTGCGTTTAGCCTTTAACAAGTGCAGACTTTTTGTTTTTTATTTTGGGTCCGGCAGGCGACATAATTGACGATGGATCTAGAAAGGGGGCCATTTTTTTGATTTTTAATAAAGTAATTGTCAAAAACAGTTTGTGTTTTTTTTCTATTTGACACTTTTTTGGTGAATTGGGTACATTGTACCCCTACTCATACTCTTTCATATGGGGGGGCCTGGAACTGGGGAGCCCCTTGTTAAATGGCCCCCCGCCCACAGATCCTCATATCCACAGCCCAGAGTTGTGGGGGCCCTTGTCTGTTTAGGGAGGGGGGCAGAGCCCCACTGCCCCAAAACACCCCCCCATGTTAAGGGCATGCGTCCTGGTATGGTTCAGGAGGGGGGGGGGCGCGTGCTCATCCCCTCCTTTTCCTGACCTACCTGGCTGTATGCTCTGATAAGGGTCTGGTATGGATTGGGGAGGGGAACCCCAAGGCCATTTTACTTATTTTGGCATGGGCTGCCCCTCCAAATCCATACCAGACCCGGAGGGCCTGGTATGGATTTGGGGTTAGATCCCACACGGGTATTTTCACAAATTTTTTTGCCGGCAAATTTTTTTTTTTTTTTTACATTCAGCTGTTGGCGGGGAACCCGGTTGTTAAGGACGTGGCAGCCGGCTTCCCGGCCCGCTACTTAGCCAGCTATATACAGTGTTTTTAAAGGGAACAAAGCAAAACAATGCAAAATACATGAAAACTGCATGCAAAAGCACATAAAAAACATGGGTATAAAAATGCAAAATGTGCCTGAAAAACACATCAACCGCATACATGTGAACCTAGACTTAGTTTTGAATTAGACGAACTGAATTAAAGACATCCATCCAACTAGGACACTAGCAGAAAACCAAAGCATCCTGGTCTGGGAGACTCATACTCTGGGCTGGCCTTTTTTTGCCAGTGTTCAATCCTCAAAGGTGGCAGTATGACAACAAAATTTCAAAATTCAAAAAATTAAGATACTCATATACTGAAATATTGTTAAAAATGATTTTAAATATATTAAACAGGGGTTGGAACAATACAGATGTGTGGCATTTTCAGAAGTGACTGCACTTTCTAACAGAACCTGAATTATGACCTGACTAGTTACCTTCAGACCTAATACATTATAACTACATATTTAGATCTTGCAAATAGTTATATATATATATATATATATATATACACACACACACACACACACACACACAGAATCTCACAAAAGTGAGTTCACCCCTCCTCACATTTTTGTAACTGTTTTATTATATATTTTCATGTGACAACACTGAATAAATGACACTTGCTACAATGTAAAGTAGTGAGTGTACAGCTCGTATAACAGTGTAAATTTGCTGTCCCCTCAAAATAACAACACACAGCCATTAAAGTCTAAACTGCTGGCAACAAAAGTGAATACACTCCCAAGTGAAAATGTCTAAATTGGGCCCAATTAGCCATTTTACCTCCCCGGGGTCATGTGACTCGTTAGTGTTACAAGGTCTCAGGTGTGAATGGGGAGCAGATGTGTTAAATTTGGTGTTATCGCTCTCACTCTCTCATACTGGTCACTGGAAGTTCAACATGGCACCTCATGCCAAAGAACTTTCTGAGGATATGAAAAAAAAGAATTGTCGCTCTACATAAAGATGGCCTAGGCTATAAGAAGATTGTCAAGACCCTGAAACTGAGCTGCAGCACAGTGGCCAAGACCACACAGCGGTTTAACAGGGCAGGTTCCACTTAGAACAGGCCTCGCCATGGTCGACCAAAATAGTTGAGTGCACGTGCTCAGCATCATATCCAGGTATTGTTTTTGGGAAATAGACATATGAGTGCTGCCAGCATTGCTGCAGAGGTGGATTACTGGAACCATGTCCTGTGGTCTGATGCACTGGCGGCTGGTGAAATTTTAGGACCCCATCCTTCCTTTTTGACCCCTCCCGCTTCTCATAAGCCCCACCCCTTATATATTCCACACATTGTGTAAGGAGTATATAGCCCAGCATCACCAGATAAGGGTATATACAGCATCACAGATAGGAGTATATACAGCAGGACCAGAGGAGTATATAGCATCACCAGAAGAGTATATAGCATTACCAGAGGAATATATAGCATCACCAGAGGAATATATAGCATCACCAAAGGAATATATAGCATCACCAAAAGGGGTATATAGCATCACCAGAGGAATATATATACCCAGAGGCGGCTCTAGGCTTTGTGAGGCCTTAGGCAAAACCTAGACATGAGGCTCCACTCACGCCCATAATGGGAAAAATAATTCAAACGATAAAAAAATGAACTTTATAAATTGCATATATTAAGAGCTTTAAAGTGCTGGTGTCAGTGCCCTCTATCTCGGTGCTGGTGTCAGTGTCAAATTAGGCGGTTGTGGGGCCCCTGTGAGTGCGAGGCCTTAGGCGACCGCCTAATTTGCCTAATTAGAGAGCCGCCTCTGTATATACCATCACCAGAGTGGTATTTGTATCATCACCAGAGAGGTATATGTAGCATCACCAGAGGGGTATATATAGCATCATCAGAGGATTATATATAGCATCCCCAGATGGGTATATACATCACCAGAAGGATATGTGTAGCATCACCAGAGGGGTATATATAGCATCACCAGAGGGGTATATATAGCATCACCAGAGGGGTATATATAGCATCACCAGAGGGGTATATATACCACCACCAGAGGGGTATATATAGCACCACCAGAGGGGTATATATAGCACCACCAGAGGGGTATATATAGCACCACCAGAGGGGTATATATAGCACCACCAGAGGGGTATATGTAGCATCACCAGAGGGGTATATGTAGCAAGCATCACCAGAGGGGTATATATAGCATCACCAGAGGGGTATATATAGCATTACCAGAGGAATATATATACCATCACCAGAGTGGTATTTGTATCATCACCAGAGAGGTATATGTAGCATCACCAGAGAGGTATATGTAGCATCACCAGAGGGGTATATATAGCATCATCAGAGGAGTATATATAGCATCACCAGATGGGTATATACATCACCAGAAGGATATGTGTAGCATCACCAGAGGGGTATATATAGCATCACCAGAGGGGTATATATAGCATCACCAGAGGGGTATATATAGCATCACCAGAGGGGTATATATAGCATCACCAGAGGGGTATATATATAGCATCACCAGAGGGGTATATATATAGCATCACCAGAGGGGTATATATACCATCACCAGAGGGGTATATATATCATCACCAGAGGGGTATATATATCACCACCAGAGGGGTATATATAGCACCACCAGAGGGGTATATGTAGCATCACCAGGGAGGTATATGTAGCAAGCATCACCAGAGGGGTATATATAGCATCACCAGAGGGGTATATATAGCATCACCAGAGGGGTATATATAGCATCACCAGAGGGGTGTATATATAGCATCACCAGAGGGGTATATGTAGCATTACCAGAGGGGTATATGTAGTATCAACAGAGGGGCATATCCTTCGGCAGTCAGGACATCAGTCCCACACTTATCCCTTCTAGGAACGGGTAGGTATGCAGGCAGCGGTGTCTCTGCGGAGAGCTGGGACAGCGAGGGGGGAGCCATGCATCCTCCTCCTCCTCCGAGAAAGGCGTCCAATAGTAACATACCGGCACTTCCTGATTGGTGGAGAGGCGGTTCAGTGTTAGAAAGGCAAATATTCATTTGCCTTTCTAACACCTCAAAGGGGCAGGCCGCATGAATAGGGGGTGGCCACGGCGGCCATGGATAGATTCATGCTATGCATAAATCTATCCATTTAGCATATAGGGGGTGGCTAGAGAGAGGGGACGTCGCTTGCGTGTCCTAATGGACGGGCCCCGCCCCTGGTCTGCTGAGACCAAGTTAAAAACTTATGTGATTCAGATAGTGTCAAGCGAGTGTGGCGGTGACCAGGTAAGGAGTACAAAGACAAGTGTGTTTTGCCTACAGTTAAGCATGGTGATGGGAGTGTCATGGTCTGGGGCTGCATGAGTGTTGACGGCACTGGGGAGCTACAGTTCATTGAGGGAATCATGAATGCCAACATGTACTGTGACATACTGAAGCATGATCTCCTCCCTTCTCAGACAGGTCCGCAGGGCAGTATTCCAACAAGATAACGACCCCAAACACACCTCCAAGACGAACAATGCCTTGCTGAAAAAGCTGAGGGTAAAGGTGATGGACTGGCCAAGCATGTCTCCAGACCTTAACCCTATTCAGCATCTGTGGGGCACCTCAAACGGAAGGTGGAGGAGTGCGCAAGGTCTCCCACCAGCTCCATGATGTCGTCATGGACCAGTGGCAACCTGTGAAGCTTTGGTGAACTCCATACCCAAGAGGGTTAAGGCAGTGCTGGAAAATAATGGTGACTAAACAAAATATTGACACTTTGGGCCCAATTTGGACATTTTCACTTAGGGGCATACTCACATTTGTTGCCAGTGTAAATTTGACAGCAAATTTACACTGTTATACAAGCTGCACACTCACTACTTTGCATTGTAGCAAAGTATAATTACTTCAGGTGTTGTCACATGCAAAGATTTAATAAAATATTTTAAAAAATATGAATGGTGTACTCACTTTTATGAGATATATATAAATTCTCATGAAATGACACTTAAATGTATTATGCAGAATTAAAGTGTTTGTTAAGCCACTTTATAAAAAGTTCCCATCTGCTCTGTATTATAAGTTGCCCTGTGTCTGTGTTAAAACATATATATACTTCTCTGTGTAGATATCACACCTTACTAGGATCAGTTGTCCTATTTGTGCTTTTCTCTCTCAGCTCAGATGTCCTGAGGCAGGGGCTGAGCACTGCTGCTGAGGTCAGCTGGAGAGACAGAGCCTTGCTGTGTTATCTATATAGATAAGAATACTAATGATATAACACAGACACTGATGAACAACGTCTTCTAATACAGAGGGATAGGAGGTTTAAGAGTTAATTATTAGAGCAGAGAGGAGAAGCTACAGAGGAAGAGGGAGGGGGGAAGAGGGAGTTGAAGACAGGTACACAGGAGATAGGAGAGCTGGGAGTGACATAGCCGCATAGACTACAAGCTCTCAGGATAAGCAATATACAAGGGGAGTCAGCACTCATGGAGATAATCATGACCTGGAATTATCATTAGCTAATTGCACATTAAAGAGACAGGAGCAGCATTTTTTTTTGGGGTTAACAGATGCTTTACGTTACAAAGATAGATATTAACAACAAATTTATCAGTGCAGCCTCACCAGTGCCCATCAGTGCAGCCTTACCAGTGCCCATCAGTGCAGCCTAACCAGTGCCCATCAGTGCAGCCTAACCAGTGCCCATCAGTGCAGCCTAACCAGTGCCCATCAGTGCAGCGTAACCAGAGCCCATCAGTGCAGTGTAACCATCTGCCCATCAATGCAGCCTCATCTGCTCATCAATGCAGCCTCATCTGCCCATCAATGCATCCTCATCTGTGCAGCCTCACCTGCCCATCAATGCAGCCTCAACTGCCCATCAATGCAGCCTCATCTGCCCATTAATGTAGCCTCACCTGAGGAGAGCAGAATAAGAGGCAAGCCAGCTGGATCATCAGAGAGCGGGATTGCCTGCTGTAAGAGCTTCCATATTGTCCCTGGAGCTCACATCACACAGTCCCACCACTGGACCGGTGTACTGTCTATCAAAGGCTAGGAGACGGGACTGTGTGACAATGAGCTCCAGGGACACTGCGAGAATTCTGATGAAAGCTCTTACAGCAGGCAATCCTGCTCTGATGAACAGTTTGCCTCTTCCTCCCTCTCTCTTCCCCTGGCAGGAAGAACGGCTCCAATTCAACCCCACCTTCCGGCGGAATTGAATAGGGAGCAGCCCACGCTCGCCAGCCCTCATTATTCACTCGCAAAATGGGAGTAGGCGAGTGAAAAATTTGAGGGCTGTGTATATAATATATTTATTGTGGGAGACTAACTCTTGTGGTTCACCCTTCCTGGGAAAAAGGTAGCAGGAAGACCAACTTTTCTTAAAAGTCTGGCAGGTGGTCAGCTTTATTTACAAAAGGTTGCAAATCATAAAACAAACAAAACAGTAAAACAAAACCAGAACAAGAGCCCTCTCTAAACAATGTCAGGGGTTATCCCTGACACCTCCAAGCAAACAAAATGCAAACCTTTCCTTTTTTTTTAGTCTTTAGGGCAACCACAGTCCAGCTCTTAGCTCCCTCAGTTTAGCACACTGAGACCCTGGGTGAGCTCCTGTGAAATCTCTTCCTGGTCGTTATATCCAGCTGGAGAGGGGTTGGGCGGACCAGAAACTCAAGGCCGGAACTAACACTGCCAAGGCGGCTGGTGACAACTGGACCGGATTCCATCTTGGTCCCTTCAACATGAACGTATGCGGGGCGACAAATAGCGCCCATCCACTACTACGCCTTGTATAACGTCACATATCCCCCCTCTGCTCAAGCCTCTGGAGCGAAGCAACCATCCCTACCATGCAGTGGGCCCGGGAAAGGCCATCAGTGTGATTATGAAGCCTTCCCGCCCGGTGTTCCACTGTGAACTTAAATGGCTGTAGGGCCAGGAACCACCTAATCACCCGGCTATTTTTCTCCCTGTTGTTACACATCCACTTCAGGGGGCATGGTCGGTGACTAGCCCAAATTACCTTCCTAGCAGGTGGTACTTCAGGGCCCCTAAGGCCCACTTGACAGCCAGACACTCCTTCTCCACTATGGCATAATTCCTCTCATGCCTGTTAAGCTTCCTGCTTAAGTATACTACTCACCGTCTCTGATCTGGGACAGTACGGCACCCAGTCCCACCACAGAGGCAAAATGCAAACCTTTTCTTTTTTTTTCAACAAACTTTTGTGAAGTCCGGGGTCACGAGCACCGGCTGCGCACAAAGGGCCTGCTTCAACTTCTGGAATGCCTTCTCTGCTTCAGGATTCCATTTAACCATGCCCTACCCCCTAGCCTTTGTCAGGTCAGTCAGAGGGATGGCAATGGTGGCAAAGTCGGGTATGAAACGCCTGTAATGCCCTGTAATCCCCAGGAAGGCATGAACCTGTTTTTTGTTTACCGGTTGAGGCCATTTTTGAATTGCCTCGATTTTGTTGGTCTGGGGCTTGATCAGTGCCCGACCAATTACATACCCAAGGTACTTAGCTTTCTCCAGGCCTATGGTGCACTTTTTGGGGTTGACTATTAGACCTGCTACCCTAAGAGAATCTACCACTGCTTGTAATCGGGGAAGGTGCGATTCCCAATCCGGGCTGTGGATGACCACATCATCCAGCTAGGCGGCCGCATAGGGCTGATGTGGCCTCAACATTTTGTCCACCATTATCTGGAATGATGCCGGGGCCCCATGCAGCCCAAATGGAATCCGCTTGTACTGGAAGGACACCTTGGGAGTAGAAAAGGACGTTTTTTCCTTTGCTGACTCCGTTAGGGGGATCTGCCAGTAGCCCTAAGTTAGATCTAGGGTTGTTGTGTACCAGGCACCTCCCAACCTGTCCACAAGTTAGTCAACTGCGACATCGTGTATGCCTCAAACTTAGTCTTGTTATTCAGCTTTCTGAAATCATTACAGAACCTGATAGTGCCATCGAGCTTTGGGACCAGCACTATGGGGCTCAACCAGGCACTATGGGACTCCTCTATCACGTCCAACTCCAACATGGTTTTTAATCTCCTTTGCCACCGCCTCCCATCTAGCCTCAGGTATCCGGCAGTGTTTTACATTTAAGATGACCCCTGGTTCTGTAATGTCATGTTGGATCACTGAGGTCAGTCCGGGTAAGGGAGAGAAGAAGTCTCTATTTTTACTTAGGAACTCTAATGTCATTTTGTTGCGCCACTGACAAGGTTTCTGTCATGGGAAAGTCTGGGGTCATTGGTACCCTGTCCTTTTGAGAGGCTGGCACGGCCACTAACCTCTCTCTGTCCTTCCAGGGTTTTAAGAGATTAACATGGTAGATTTGCTCCAGCTTCCATTTCCCTGGTTGGTAAACCTTATAGTTTACCTCCACCACTCTTTCCATAATCTCAAAGGGACCCTGCCATTTTGCGAGAAATTTATTTTCAACAGTGGGGACTATTACCAGCACTCTGTCCCTGGGGTTGAAAGTTTGGGTCTTGGCACCCCGATTATAAACCCTCCTCTGGGCTTCCTGGGCTTGCTCCATATGTTCCCGGACAAGGGGCAGAACAGCTGTGATTCGATCCTGCATCCAGGAGATATGCCATATGACGCTCCTATACAGGATGGCCTCTCCTTCCCACATTCCTTTGGCGACATCTAGCAGCCCCCTGGGATGTCTACCATACAAGAGTTCAAACGGGGAATATTGCTTAGATGCCTGTGGAACCTCTCATATGGCAAACATGAGATATGGTAGCAAGAAATCCCAATTTCTCCCATCTTTATCCACCACCTTTTTCAACATACTCTTAAGGGTCTTGTTAAACCTTTCCAACAGACCGTCAGTTTGGGAGTGGTTAAAAGAAGTACAGAGATGCGAGATTTTGTATAATTTGAACAATTCCTTGGTAACTCTGGATACAAAGGGGGTGCCCTGATCCGTTAAGATTTCCTTTGGGATCCCTACTTGACTAAACACCTGAACCAACTGCTTGGCAATAGTCTTAGCGGAGGTGTTCCATAAGGGGATGGCTTCAGGATAGCATGTTGCATAGTCAAGTATGACCGGGGCCACCAGCACATTCTGAGCAGACTTTACCTCTGGCCCCACGAGATCCATGCCAATTCTCTCAAATGGCACTTCAATGATAGGCAGTGGGACAAGTGGGCTACGGAAATGGGGAGACGGTGCAGTTATCATTTTTTTCACACAAATAGAGCTTTCTTTTGGTGGTATTTAATCACCATTGGGGTTTCTATTTTTTACGCTACAAATGAAAAAAGACTGAAAATGTTCAAAACACATGCATTTTTCTTTGTTTCTGTTATAAAATTTAGCAAATAAGTAATTTCTCTTCATAAATTTTGACCAAAAATGATACTGCTATATTTGTTTGGTAAAAATAACCCAAATTAGGGTTTATTTGGTGTTGGCGATGATGGGGACAGACAGATGTTTTGTGCACTGTGACAGATGTGACGGGGACATACAGATGTTTTGGGGACCGTGACAGATGTGATGGGGACAGACAGATGTGTTGTGCATGGTGACAGATGTAATGGGGACATACAGATGTTTTGTGCACTGTGACAGATGTTATGGGGGAAAGACAGATGTTTTGTGGACTGGTACAGATGTTTTATGGGGACACTGACATGTATGAGGAGAGTGGTATCAGTGGTGCTTGGTGTACTATGTGCGGGGCAATCTGTGATAGCTCTCTGTATAAAATCATCTTCATACAGAGAGCTATCACAGAGCTGCAGATTCCCGTAGTTGCTCTGTACAGCAGTCCGCTCTCCGGACCTCTATGTCAGGTACTACATTCGGTTCACTCTCAAAGTCAGGGTCAAAGACATTTTCAGGGTCATTCGCCACCACCTGGGAGCTATCTTCTGGCTCCCCAGCCACAACAGGAATTGGAAGAGGGTCTCCTTCTTCCTCGGTCCTGATACCAATCTCTCCTTCCATTTGGCAAAAACGGTCTGGTGAGAACTCCTGTGCTTCCTCAGCAGGAGGAGCTCTTTCCTCCAGGCTCTCTGTGCCCTCCCACAACCCCCAAAAATGGGGGAAATCCCTCCTCACTAGGACTTCATGAAGCAGGGAAGGTACCACTCTTACTGAATGGGTCACTCTGCCGCAAGGGGTGTCAATCTCGACCAGCGCTATCTGGTAGTCATGAGTGTCCCCATGGATGCAAATGACCCCAACAGTGCTAGGGTGCAACCTTGACGGATTTACACAGCTGCTTTTGACCAATGTTATTACACTACCAGAGTCCAGCAGCTCAGTGACGTGTTTCCTGTCATTAGCAATCACACACGTTTGCTTCTCTATGCGACTTGAACATATATGAACTATATATGCGACTTGTGCAAAAAGGGAAATGCGTATTTTCATAAAAGCATACATTGCATGGGTTCATCATTCAGGGGACAATTGGCAGCAATATGTCCCAATGCATGACATCAGTAGCGCTGTACGTGCTCTATACCCAGTCCTCTCAAGGGTCCCCAAGACCTTCCTGGCTTTTTTGGCCAGTCTCTAGGTCTAGAGCCCATAGTCTCGTTAGTCATTACAGCAGTCTTATTAATCTTTCCAATGCCCTTGAGCGTTGGGACAGTCTTACCGTATCCGCTGGGCGATTTTTCACCCCTAGATACACTGGAGTGGGACACAGATGGGTACCACAAGTCCTCAGCTGCACTGTATCTCTCCATGAGGTCCACCAGTTGGGTTGCCATTTTGCGGTCTCCATGGCTGACCCACTTCCTCAAAGTCGCAGGGAGTGCACGCAGATACCGGACCATGACCACACGCTCCACGATCTGAGGGCCTGGCAAAGTCTTTGGCTGTAACCACTTCTTGGGGAGATGGATTAAGTCAAACATTTGGGAGTGGGGTGGCTGGTCCATGCGGTAGGTCCACTGATGCACTAGTTGAGCCCGCACTGCCATGGTGACACCCAGGCATACGAGTATCTCCGTTTTTTAGAGACTCATAGTCCTGGGCCTTATCGAGTTCCAAATCAAAATAGGCCTTTTGGGGCTCACCTGTCAGAAACGGTGCTAGCAATCCCGGCCATTGTCTTTTTTGCCAACCTTACCGCACAGTGACTCTCTCGAAAGTGGCAAGGGTACAGCTCCACATCATCCGCAGGTGTCATCTTCTGCAGATGATAACTGGCACGGATCAATTTTTGTTACACTGGCACAGGAGGTGCGGGCCCCTTTTTTTAAACTCCAGCAGGGCCTCCGCAAACTGTCGGTTCAACTCCTGTTGACCTGCTTGTTGTGCTGTGATAGCCTGGCGACTCTCCTCCCGCTGAACTGCTACAGCCTCTGCGACCTGGCGATTGGTTTCCTGCTGGCTGCATTGGCTTGCAGCAGGGCTTTTAGCATTACCTCCATGCTGGAAATATGCCCGTGTCCTCCACCACGTGTGGGAGACTAGCTCTTGTGGTTCACCTCTTCAGGGAAAAAGGTAGCGGGAAGACCATCTTTTCTTAAAAGTCTGGCGGTTGGCCAGCTTTATTTACAAAAGGTTGCAAATCATAAAACAAACAAAACAGTAAAACAAAACCTTGGCGTCTGGCAGTAAACTAGTACAGAGGCCTCTCTATACAATGTCAGGGCTTGTCCCTAACACCTCTAAACAAAATGCAAACCTCTCCTTTTTTTTTCAGTCTTTAGAGCAACCACGGTCCAGCTCTTAGCTCCCTCAGGTGTTGGGTGGACCAGAAACTCCTGGCCGGAACCAGCCCTGCCAAGGTGGCTGGTAACACCTGGACTGGATTCCATCTTGGTCCTTCAACATGAACGTATGTAGGGCAACAAATAGCGCCCATCCCCTACTGCACCTCACACAGCATCACATTATATATATATATATATATATCACATTATATATATATATCTTTATATCCCTCTATCTATATCTCTCTCTATCTACATCTATCTCTCTATATCTAGCTATCTATATCTGTCTCTCTATCTATATATCTCCAGATACAGGGGGCGAACAGCACTGAGGTCTAAGTGCAATGCAATCAGACCGTCCCATCGGTCACATATAGAAAAACAGTTCCAAGGATTGCTGCACATATATTTAAAGTAAAAATAAACAATAACTTCATGTATATTCCATCGAACTGTTACCGTTTCGGGCTGTGACACTAGCGCCCTTCTTCAGACGTTGGAATACATTGTAATGAGACATTCAAGTATCAATCTTTATAGAAAACCAAGACCTGATTGGAATCAGCTGCTTCAATTAATCAATTAGTTATCTACCCACATAATTTTAAGGGTTTCTTCAAGCATAAGGCCCCATACACACGGACGTTTTTTGACGCCGGCGTTTTCTGCCGTTTTTTGCAGCTCTCCATGTTAGTTAATGGCCCCTTAAAAACGTCGGCGTTTTTGAGCTGTAGATGGCGTCGGCGTTAGTGAGCTGAAAGTAGAACCCACGGCCATCGTGTTGAGGCTGTAACAATTTGGCATTTTTTGACGCCGCAAAACGCCAACAAATGCCAACTAATATTGTACCGGCGTTTTCCGGCATTTTTTGACGCCGACGTTTTTAGGTTGAAAAATAGCAGAGGGATGATTTTTTTTTTTAAAAAATGCCTATTGACGCCGACGCTCACTAACGCTCACTAACGCCGAAAAACACCGATTTCTTTTCCTTGACGTCGGGCCCGACGTTTTGTTTATTTTTATAGATATGCCCGTGTGTATGAGGCCTTATAGCACATTGATATGGCAACATTGTGAATAAGTGTTCCCCAAAAGTAAAAGCACTATTCATTGTTTCATATCTATTAGTCAAGTACAATAGCATCCATACATATGAGTTACTCGTATCCAAGTTGTCAAAACACTTACACATCTGTACCCATTGTCCAAACTCACACAAATGAATACAGATCCATCTCCGAGTTATCCCTTTAGGTTGCATAGTATCTAATAGATGTATCCATCGTACTTCCTTATTTTTCAGATTAAGTTCACGGTCACCCCCTCCTCTATTCCCATGCATACCATCTATGACCATGAACTTAAGCTGAGCTATCACATGTCCCTTCAATAACAAATATCTAGCAAGTGGCAATTGTGTAAGTTTATCTCTCACTGAGTACTTATGCCTAGCGATACGGTCCTTTACTTTCTGTGTTGAATAACCAAGGACATTTTATCATATATACAGTATAACATATGAAGATTGACAGGTATAATGTCCCTTAATCTCTATGATGTGTCCTCTATGTGGATGAGACAAAACTTTGCCTTTTATCATAGAATTGCATTGAATGCAATTCAGACACGGATATGAATCATTGTTGCGAGGACCCAAAAAAGTTATTGGTCCCGTAGGTTTTACCCTGTGGAAGTGCAGCAAACTCAGATATATTCGGATAATTACCACATAGAATCAACCAATGTTTCTTAACCATATTGTAAATTTTATATGATTGAGGCTAATATTGCATTACAAAAGGAATTCTATTTTGTCTATTAGTTCTTTGTCGGGAGCTACTTAAATTCCTACCCCGTTCTCTACACACTACCTCTGAAGGGTAACCCCTCTGAATCAATTTACCTTCCATCTCATTTATCTCATCTCGTGGTCCATCTCATTTAAACGTTGCTGACATATATATATGGGTCATTTACTATTCTATTTGCTTCTATTGTTCCATGACTATTTGAATTATCTAGTTCCGGGACTACAATTTAACATCACCTTTAGTGCTGAGTGTGTGTCATTTCTAGACACTCTGCTAAGTATACAAGGATCCAGAATTCTGAGCGACATTTTTACAAAGGCAACGGACCGTAACCAGTTACACTACATCAGTTTTCATCCTCCGGGTATATTTAAGTCTATCCCCAAAAGTCAGTGCATGCGGGTTACTAGAATCAGCGGCGTAACTACAGGGGTTGCAATTGCAACCGGGCACCATGCTCCTGGGGGCCCATGTGCCTCCCCTGTACACCTGAATAGGAGAAATGGAGGGGGTGGCATTTAGAGGAACCTCCATTTTCCTCCTAATGGAGGAGATTGGTTCCTCTATATGCTGCCCCCACCGCCCCTCCTATCCAGTTAACCTGTCTTCTGTTCCTGGGTCCGTGTGCTCCCCTGGCCCCCCCGCAGCACTGCCATCTTCCCCCTCCTCTCTCCTGCCAGCTTCTGTAGGAGATGTATCATGATGGAGAGTCAGGCACGGGTTTGACATTTACCGGCTCCTTTTCTGAATGAACAGAGTCAGTGATTGGTACCAATCACTGACTCTGTTCATTCATAACTGAAGCATAGTAAACTGTTTTTACTATACTTCCATTTCTGAATGAATGGGAGGCTCGGTACACAACTATTCCTGTCCATTCATTCTGTGCAGCTGAGGTTACACAAATGGAGATTGAGGGCTGAGGTTTGTTTAGACCCCTGATATCTCATCAAAGCCCCCAACAGGGCTCCTAAAAAATTTTTAAAAAATTATTAAAAATAAAATTGTAAAAAAAATAAAATGAAATGGTAAAAAATAAAATTAAAATAACAAAGATTAAAAACTACTGGCACCAGTAAGGGAACTATCAGGATTGCAAAGGTCGCACTTGCGACCGGGCCCTGGCATTTCACCACCGTGGAGAGGTCCAAAGATGGCAGAAATGGGGCCCTCTGCAGAACTTGTGATAGGGTCCCACTGCGGGACCGTAAAAAGGGCCCCCCGATGGGAGTCAAGGGCCCCAGGAACAATGGGAAGAGGGAAGGGCCCTGGCCAGGGGTCAGGGGGGCCTTTCATAATTTCTTGCACCAGGGCCCTGAAGGTTCCAGTTATGCCTCTGACTAGAATATTAAATGACCTAGTTATATGTCAGCAATGTTTAAATGAGATGGAAGGTAAATTGATACAGAGGGGTTACTCTTCAGAGGTAGCGTGTGGAGAATGGGGTAGGAATTTAAGTAGCTCCCGACAAAGAACTAATAGACAAAATAGAATACCTTTTGTAACGCAACATCCTTTCGCATATAAAATTTACAATATGGTTAAGAAACATTGGTGGATTCGAAGTGGTAATTATCTGAATATACCTGAGTTTTCTGCACCTCTATTGCCATCATATAGACAAGTCCTACGGGACCAATAACTTTTTTGGGTCCTCGCAAAAATGGTTCATATCCGTGTCTGAATTGCATTCAATGCAATTCTATGATAAATGGCAAAGTTTTGTCTCACCCACATAGAGGACACAACATTAAGGGACATTATACCTGTCAGTCTTTGTATGTTATATATGTGATATGTCCTTGTGGGCTACTCTATGTGGGTGAGACAACATAGAAAGTAAAGGACCGTATCGCTAGCCATAAGTACACAGTGAGAGATAAACTTACACAATTGCCACTTGCTAGACATTTTTTTTAGAGAAGGGACATGCGATAGCTAAGCTTAAGTTCATGGTCACGGATGGTATGCATCAGAATAGACGAGGGGGTGACCGTGAACTTGATCTGAAAAGGAAGGAAGTACGATGGATACATCTATTAAATGCTATGCAACCTAAAGTGTTAAACTCTGAGATGGATTTGTGTGAGTTTGGACAATGGGTGCAGATGTGTAAGTGTTTTGACAACTTTGATACAAGTTACTCATATGTATGGACGCTATTGTACTTTGATTAATAAATAGAGATAAAACAATGAATAGTGCTTTTACTTTTACAGGACACCTTCAGTGGTGTACAATTGCTCCAGAGACGTCAGGAGCGTGGGACTGACGGGGCTACAGCCCCGAGGGTGCCCCCAAAAAGCCCCTAGTCTCGGGGCATGGAGAAGGCTATTAGCCTCAAGGCTCTCGAGCGCCCCAGGAGAAATCACCAGAGCTGTCTGCCACTAGAGGTCCGGGGCCAGCACTGGTGATGTCTCCGTTGCCATTTTAAAGACCAGCTCATGTATAGCATGGTCACTCGCCGAGGGGAAGAAACAACAGGCAGAGCTGGCTGCCAATAGAAATGGAGCTGCCGCCAACCTCCGTCCCGTGGCCTGCTGCAATGACCTGTTGTGGGAAAGGGGGCAGGGGGGTTGGCGGCAGCTCCATTTCTATTGCCAGCCACCTGGCCGGCTCCGCCTCTTGTTTCTTCCCCTCGGCAAGTGACCATGCTTCAGGAAAGCTGGCCTTTTGTAATGGCAGCAGAGACTCCGCTGGGGACACCCTGATGGAAGGAGGCACTCTGACCGCTGGGGACACCCTGATGGAAGGAGGAACTCTGACCGCTGGGGACACCCTGATGGAAGGAGGCACTCTGACCGCTGGGGACACCCTGATGGAAGGAGGCACTCTGACCGCTGGGGACACCCTGATGGAAGGAGGCACTGGGACTCTGCTGGGGACACCCGGTGGAAGGGGGGACTCTGCTGGGGAAACCCGATGGAAGGGGGGACTCTGCTGGGGACACCCGATGGAAGGGGGGACTCTGCTGGGGACACCCGATGGAAAGGGGGACTCTGCTGGGGATACCCGATGGAAAGGGGGACTCTGCTGGGGATACCCGATGGAAAGGGGGACTGCTGGGGATACCCGATGGAAAGGGGGACTCTGCTGGGGACACCCGATGGAAGGGGGGACTCTGCTGGGGACACCCGATGGAAGGGGGGACTCTGCTGGGGACACCTGATGGAAGGGAGGACTCTGCTGGGGACACCTGTGGCATCTGGTGGCAGGTGACGTGGCAAGTGACACACTCAGGGCTTCCACTGATTCTGCATTATGGGGAGTCGAACTATTTAATCTTAGATTACAAGTGCCCCCCCACCCCTAGAATCAGCAAGGTGTCCGCACACTAGGGAGGAAAGTGCAGGAAAGTAAAGTGTTTGTTCCAACCTGATAAAAGAAAGTTCACTTCACCTGAGCTCAGCCTTATTTATTGTCGGGCTGACACAAGGATCTCCATCCCTCCTTGTCACAGGCTGCCCCATCCCTGTTATCGTCTGTTATCAGCAAACTGCTTGTGGAATGTCTCCAATTGCTGGACTGTGGACCTGTCAGCATAGACTGTGTATCACCTTACACTGTCATCCCAACAGGACATGAGGCTGAATCTTCTGTTATGTCAGGAGATTTAAAACTTTACTTCCCTGCATGCTTTTGCTTGGCTACTCTTAGGGCTCCTTCACATGTGTGGAAGTGACTGTTGCTCCTCTGAAAAGATCCATGCTTGGATGGTTTTTCAAAGCTGTTTGAGAGGTGGTAAGGAGGCAATATATGTTACCTCCTCACCACCTGATTTAACCCAATAATTGCCATACGGTGGCCACATTGAACTACATTATTCCTTTTCACAGCACCACTCACTGAAAGCAAAATGCTGTTTAAGCAGTTCTATCAGTGCCACCTATTAATGCCCATCAGTGCCCCTTATTAGTGCCCATCAGTTCCGCCTTATCAGTGACCATCAGTACCACCTCATCAGTGCAGCTATTTGGGCACAACAGCATAAAGATGCTATTGTGCCCATATAGAATTTTAAATATCCACAGGCTTAAGCCAATGCTGCCCAATGCAGGTGTATTTTTCTTGTAATTGATCGATTGCCTAATTGTATGTTTATTTATACCATCGCTTGCTGTGGTCACAGCATATTTTGCATGGTTTTGCATGTGATTCAGATCTTCATGGAAAAACCAGGTATATCCCCCCCCCCCAAAAAAAAAAAAAAATTGCCAAAC
Source organism: Glandirana rugosa (assembly GCA_018402905.1). Classification (NCBI taxonomy): domain Eukaryota; kingdom Metazoa; phylum Chordata; class Amphibia; order Anura; family Ranidae; genus Glandirana; species Glandirana rugosa. Next base: position 203,432 of record BLSH010160224.1, on the reverse strand, counting down.
GTGGCAGTGGAAGGGGGGAGGGTTACCACGCTTTATGTGTTAATGACTAAGCCCCTCCCCTTAATGACAGTCAAAAAGGGGCGGAGCACCTTACAATGATGCCCCCCCTGAAAAAAGTTCTGTGGACGCCCATGATTACAATGTAATAGAAATAATGCACTTTAATCATCCTGACACCATACCAACCATGGTGCCGGGATGATTGAATCGCTAACACCAGGTGTTTGGAGTATCTTTATCTGCTGATTTTTAAACTTTCTGGTATACACATAATGCTATTGTGGTGTAGGACCTGCAAGTGAATAGGCCATTGCAAGGCTTAAAAAATTAAACAAATCCATCAGAGAGATAGCATCAACATTAGGAGTGGCCAAATCAACAGTTTGGTATATTCTGAGGAAAGAAGAACACATTGGTGAGCTAAGCAACATAAAAAGGCCTGTACGTCCACGCAAGACAACAGTGGTGGGATCCTCTCTATGGTAAACAAAAACCCATTCACAACATCCAGACAAGTGAAAGACACTAGGAGGTGGGTGTATCGTTGTCAAAGTCTACAATCAAGAGAAAACTTCACAAGAGCAAATACAGAGGGTTCGCCACGAGGTGCAAACCATTCATAAGCCTGAAGAATAGAAAAGCCAGATTAGACATTTGCCAAAAAAACATAAAAAAGCCAGACCAGTTCTGGAAAAAAACATTCTTTGGATGGATGAAACTAAGATTAACCACTTCAGCCCTGGAAGGATTTCCAGCTTTAGGACCGGAGCCCTTTTTGCGATTCGGCGCTGCGTAGCTTTAACTGAAAATTGTGCGGTCGTGCGGCGTTGTACCCAAACTAAATTTGTGTCCTTTTTTTCCCACAAATAGAGCTTTCTTTTGGTGGTATTTGATCCCCTCTGCGTCATTTCTGATCGCCGCTATAAAACCGTTTACAGATTAGACCGAAAAGATAAGAAGTCCGAATACTTACCAAACGTGGAGCACCGCTTGGGAGACATAAACGAGAACACTTCAAAAGAGAACTAACATCTGAAA
>BLSH010160224.1:162148-176548 GCA_018402905.1 Glandirana rugosa | reverse complement strand
CATAGGCCAGGTAAAAAATTTTAAAGCCAGGGCACAGTTCTGGAGGATGAGGAGGAGGATGAGGATGATGATGAGGAGGAGGAGGAGGAACCGTGTTCACAGCAGGGTGGCACCCAACACAGCTCGTGGGCATCACTGGAGCGTGGCTGGGGGGATACGGAGGACACAGATGATACATCTCCCACAGAGGAAAGCTTGTCTTTGCCTCTGGGCAGCCTGGCACACATGAGCGACTACATGCTGCAGTGCCTGCTTAACGACAGCCGAGTTGCCCACATTGTAACTTGTGCTGATTACTGGGTGGCTATCCTGCTGGATCCCCGTTACAAGGACAACGTGCCGTCCTTAATTCCCTCACTGGAGCGTGATCGGAAGATGCGCGACTACAAGTGCACGCTGGTAGACACGCTGCTGAGGGCATTCTCAAATGACACTGGGGGCTCAGTGGAAGCACAAGGCGAAGGCAGAGGAGGAGGAAGAGGTCGCCAATGCAGCTGTGGCACCGCCAGCACCTCAGAAGGCAGGGTTAGCATGGCCGAAATGTGGAAAAGCTTTGTCAGCAGCACGCCACAATAAACAGCACCACCAGCTGATAGGCAACGTCTTAGCAGGAGGCAGCATTTCAGCAACATGGTGGAATAGTATGTGTGCACACGCCTACACGTACTGACTGATGGGTCTGCCCCATTCAACTTCTGGGTCTCCAAATTGGGCACATGGCCTGAGCTTGCCCTTTATGCCTTGGAGGTGCTGGCCTGTGTGTTTAGCATGGCAGGGGGCGTTATCACAGACAAGCGCAGCCTCACACAGCCATTGGTATACTTTTTTTTTTTTTTTTAATATGTCTCAATATTTTGGGGGCTACCCCAATTAGAAAAAAAAAACAAACAAAAAACAGTGGTGTTGGCTATCTCCTGCTCCTCCACCACCACTTCCACCTACACCGCCACGGTCACCGCCTCCTCAACCTCCTACTCCACATCCACCTCCATTTTTTATTTTTTTGTATGTGATTTTAAGTTAGTTCCCTATCCACATTTGTTTGCAGAGCACTTGTCCTACTCTTACCCCCAGTTTGCTTTCTTTTGCAGCCCTCTAGCCCTTTCCAGGACTTTTTTACAGCCATTTTTGTGCCCAAAAGTTCGGGTCACCATTGACTTCAATGGGGTTCGGGGTCAAGTTCGGGTCAAGTTCAGTGCCGAACGTGAACTTTTTCGCGAAGTTCGGCCAAACCCACCGAACATCCAGGTGTTCGCTCAACTCTAGTAACCAGTTTTTGATCATTTTTTTTTTTTTAACTTGGTTAGTTCCTCTGTGTCCAACAAATCCTTCAGCTGTTTTTCAAGTTCCACTATATGTTGGGATACCGCATTTCTCTCTTGTTGAAAAAAATTGCAGTGTGAGAGTAATTAAATCAAAAGAGCACTTTGCATTTGTGCAAACTTGGTTTTAAACTCATCATTCTGTGAGAATAATGTCGGAACCAAACGTACCCGCAATCCTCTAGGTATCATCTGTAACTTATAATACTCTGCCAAAGTTACCTCATGTAGTTCCATAGTCACTGACCTTTGCTGTAACTTCTCCAGTTTCCGAGTCATTTGTACTGAAGGTGATTGTGTCAGAAAGTCTCTGGAGCCGATGGTATCCATAAAAATGCTAGGTGCATCTTCTTGGGTATAGGAGAAAGATCCACCCACTGCCATTCCTCTGTCAATTCCAAGTGGACCTCTGCAGGTTTGCATGGGTATATGTATCCAAAACATGTGAGGCGAACAGCACAGCGATAACTTCAAAGTGCACTGCAATCAGACCATCCCACTGGTCTTATATAGAAAAAGTAAACAGGATTGATGCACAAACAATTATTATAACGAAAAAACATAGAAATCAGTAGTATTCCATCATTACAGTTTCGGGCTATTTAGATAGCGCCCTTCCTCAGACGGGAACACATCAAATTACAACATATAAGAATCTCATATATATATCACATGAACACTATTCAATTAATTGGATATTTTTTCAAGATAACATCTGCATCTAATCTTCATTAAATCAAGGACAGGAAAATGGAAGCAAATGCGATTTAATCACCATCACCAATAATCTGAAAATCCAAAGACCTAGATGTGAAAAACAACAAATAATTATAACTAATATTTAAATGTTAGTTACCAGAATTATTTGTTGTTTTTCACATCTAGGTCTTTGGATTTTCGGATTATTGGTGACGGTGATTGTATCGCGCTTGCAGCCTTTACCCTATCAGTGATTTAATGAAGATGTTATCTTGAATAATTATCCAATTAATTGAATAGATAACAAGTGTTCCAAATGTTTGTAATATGATGTGTTCCCGTCTGAGGAAGGGCACTATCTAAATAGGCCGAAACTGTAACGGTGATGGAATACTACTAGATTCTGTATGTTTTTTCATTACAATAAATGTTTGTGCAGCAATCCTGTGGACTTTTTCTATACAAGACCAGTGGGATGGTCTGATTGCAGTGCAGGTGTAATCTCGATCTGTCCCACTCTCAAACTTCCCAAACAGCAGCCATGGCTTAAATCATAAACTTCATTAAAGCCAAAGGCCTTCATTCGCCGTTCAAACGCAATATGCTTTGGAAGGAGGCCCTTTCCTTGCACACTGACATCCTCTGTGTGAAAGAAACACACTTCTCCCCCAGTAAAACATTCCTTTTTTGCCAACGGCCCAAAGAAAAAAGCTGGGGTAATGATAGCCGTTAAAAATTCCATCATATTCCAAATTGAACACGCAGACATAGATCCTAACGGTCACTTCATCATCTTGTCGGCACAATTTAACCGACGGCCCACCACCATAGCCAACATCTACGCTCCAAACACCAGACAAAAACAATTCCTTAAAAACATTGCCCATAAATTACAACCCCTCAGAAACTCACATTTGATTATCTGCGGAGATTTCAAAGACATATTGGACAGCCATCTAGACACCACTAGCACCTCTAGGAGAAGCTAGCATCCTTCGCAAACAGCGAGAATCTATATGACCCGTGGAGATGTCAGCACGACGAGGAACGAGATTACACCTTTTACTCAAACGCCCAAAAATCCTACTCCAGAACTGATCTGTTCCTCACAGACCCTGACAACTTGTTAACAGTTTCTGAAACCAAAATCGGTTTAATCACCTGATCTGATCACGCGCCTGTTAGCATGAAATTCTTCACCGCTTCCTCTCCGCCCTACCAAAAATTTGGAGACTCAACTCCTCATTTATAGCCTGCTCCCCTCACAAGGAACAGATAGCTTTGGAGATCTCAATTTTTTTACGGAGAATGAGGGCACTGTGGACAGCCTGCAGACTTTGTGGAATGCCCACAAGGCCTATATACGAGGCACTTTGATTAGGTTGGGGGCGCATGAGATGGGTGCACGAAAAGCCAAGATTAATAACCTTCTCTCCCAAATTAGTACTTTAGAATAAAGCAATAAAAACAACCCATCCCCTCAAACAACCGCTACATTAAAGACCCTACGGCAGAAATGAAGAAACACTTTACGCCACTACTTTGACTTCCTCCTAAAACGTCTCAAGATGACCTGGTATACCCAATCCAACAAACACGGCTCCTTATTGGCCAACCAATACAAAATCAAACAAACTAAATCCAAAATCCCATACATACTTACTGAAACCAATTTGCAAAGTTCTACCAAAACCTATACAACCTTAAATCGTCTGAGCCCAGATCCACCCCCAATCCAAACGAAACTCAGCAATTCCTAGATGGACTCCAACTATCAAAGGTCACATAGGAACAACTAGACATTCTATCCTCCCCATACACGGTAGAGGAAGTGGAATCAGCTATTGCTTCCCTACCTCTTCACAAGTCCCCCCGGCCCGGACGGGTTCAGCAATGAGTTCAACAAAACGTATTCCTCCCTCCTAGCCCCTTATCTATGTGCAGGACGTATGGTATCAGCCAAAATGTTCATACTTCCGCATATCTTGTATCTCCTCCGAGCAATGCCTACCCCTCTCCTGACCCTGCACCATCAATTCTTGCATATGGAAGAACAATCGTCCCTGAATACATGAAACTGTTTTGCACCCCCACCAAATCTGCGGGCCTGGGGGTCCCGAACATCGGACTTTACTACAAAGCTATCATGCTAGACCAAGCCAGAACATGGTGAAACCCAATGGAGCCTACATGGTTGCAAATTGAACACACGGTCTTGCAACCTTCACCTAAAACCCTACTCTGTGCTTTATTACGAAGACTCCAACCTCCCAGTACTTTCTTGGACACCATAACAGCGACAATCAGAGTATGGAGATCATTGCACCAATCCACGTCAGGACTCAACATATCGACAGTCTCTCACATCCCGCTGAATGCCCTGGATCTACTTATCCTGAACTTCTCTTTTGCCTCTTGGAGCACTCTACTCCAACAACACCTTGAAGACCTTTCAACAACTTTGTAAGCAGTTTCAACTCAGCCCCAAGCAATTCTTCATGTACTTGCAATTACAATCAGCGCTCTGCGACCTAAAATTCTCCAGCGACACTCTAATACTAAACTTAGTAAACTTCTACTCCAATACGCAATCAACCACAAAGGGAATATCCAACATTTACAAACATCTGTTAAACCCTCTCTCGAACATTAAATCCTCTATGCTATGCTGGGAAACCTGGATTGACCGAACCTACACCACTAACCAATGGTATGCAGCCTTGAATTCCACCCGTAAAGTATCCAATTGCATCTCCCATTGGGAAACAGCAAATAAAATCTTCCACAACTGGTACCTCACGCCAGTCAGGCTAGCCCACATGTACCCGGCAACTCCCCCTAACTGCTGGAGACAATGCGGCCACAATGGCTCTCTCTTCCATATTTGGTGGACCTGTCTCAGACTTCAGATCTTCTGGTCACATCTATCAAACTTCATAACACTACTCGCGGCATGTTTGATTACTCTAGCTCCACAAACAGTACTATTGGGTATGGATACCCACCTCTGGCCCCCAAAACTGCTTACGTTACTAGTACACACTTTCATCGCAACACGTCTGGCCATGGCCAGGAGATGGAAAAATAACTTCCCTCCAACTATTGAAGAGTTGGTAACCATTCTCAATGAGAACTGCCACTTGGAATACGCATATGCCAAAGCCAATCTAAAAGTACCTACATTTTTGGAACAATGGAAACCCTTGTTTAATCACCTTAAGGGCCCTGGAGTCCTTCAATGATCATCCCATCTCATCACCTTACTGGCTACACCCACCTCTGGATTACGTCATGACAGGATCAATCTGCTCCCTTACATCTAGTTCACTAAAAACGACATACCCTATAGAGCGGAGACTAATGAACTAATACTAAAAAACGGTCACAACTCCAGTGGGGTCTGGTGACAGGTGTGTACCACTGGGGTGCGAATTGCACCAAAGTAGTGTAGTGCACCACAAGGTTGTGGACCTATGGCTGACTGCTGCTAAGTAGTACCGGCTGATAAGGGAGAGGGCCCCCTCTATCACCTGGGGCCAGCCGAGCATGAGCTAGGGGACCCTGGGGACCGTGACCTGGATCCAGTTGCAGCCAAATCCATCCTCACCACTAGAGGCTCTGGTGAACACCCACTGGCTCTTAGATTCTGCACCCTGGGGAAACCAATGCACTAGCTCCCTGAGTGTCAGTGTCCGCGCTCTAGGGGGCCCTCTCCCTTATCAGCCGGTACTACTTAGCAGCAGTCAGCCATAGGTCCACAACCTTGTGGTGTACGACCGAACGGACCATACCAAAAAGTCAATTGACCAGAGTAACTAGGATAGTAAATAGTCAATGGGGGTCATTTACTATAGCGATGCCACAAAATAGCGGCAAAATTACCACGATTTGTGGTAAAAATTACCGTGATACGCAGTAGATTACCACGATTCGTGGTGAATATCACTAAAACGGTATTCACAATAGCACTGGTGGTAAGTAACGGCCAAACTTGAATTCACTATTGCTCCCAGGTCACAGATAACGGCCAACTCCTTACTCCAGACCTGGAGTTGTGCAAATAGCAATAATGTTTGGAGCATGATCTGATCCCCTAAATTGTACTAAAATATGCAGTATATTGTTTAAAGATAATCTGCTTTTAAACTGTGTGAAAAAGTGATTTCTACACTGAAATATCTTAAAAATGTGTCCTTTTCTAAAACTGTGATCAGCCGTGATCCCAAGGATCACGGCTGATCACAGTTCATTTTTGGTTTATAAAGCATAGATAATCGGGAGAGAAGCTGTTCTTCACCGATTATCTCTGCACATCTCCAACTGTCATTCACTGACACAGGAACGGCCAGTTTATGAAGCTGCGATCTCCACACTTCACTGGTGATCTCGGTCAGATTTCACCCTCCCTGATTCACCAGCTCAGAGGTGGAGAATTGGGGGGGGTGAAGAGGGAATCCCGGGGAAGAAGGAAGATGAGAGACTTCATCCTGCCTCGTTCAGACCCCCCAACACATTAGCCATGTCCCCCTGTCCTGTACATGTGTATATACACGTATATGATGTATGTGTATATACGTGTACATATAATGTATGTGTATATATATGTATATATAAGGTGTGTATGTGCTTATATATACACATATATAGTGTAGGGGGGCTAATAATTTTATTTACTGTTTGGGCGGACTCCTTGGAGAATGTCCGTCACTGAGCAGTGATAATTTATCACTGCTTAATAAACCGACATCTCTGAGTTTCTGTGAATTTCTGCTGCCGTAATCTCGTAATGTCTCACGAGATTAGGGCGTTCTCCACAGTTTAAAGCGCTTGTAGATCACTTCACAAACTGTGAAGGGATCTACGACGCTTACTAAACAGGCAAATGGAGGAGAACAATCTCCTCTGTGAATGCCTGAGAACTGTGCAGTGGATTTTTTACACTGCTTAATAAACGGACACCAAAGTCTGAAGAGATAAATTCCCTGTCTCCTTACTCCTAGGCACAGAGCACAGCTGAGCACAACTGAGCAAGCTCAGACACAAAACAACTCTACAAATAACTCTCATTGAGTAATTCCTTCAGTAGTTAGTAAATACCACGAGAGTTATTTTACACACATTTTTTGGGAGTAAAGAGGAGAGCTATTTTGTTAAGTGCATTCATTCTAATGATACAATTGTTACTTTATCAAATAAATCCATTTCATGTTGAGATGAAATGTATCTTTCTCTCAAAGAAATTGTCCTGGCAATGTTGCAAATTTGATAATCTATTTTGTTTTTAAGGCCTCATACACACGGGTGTTTTTTGACGCCACTTTTTTGGACGTTTTTTTGCAGCTCTCCATGTTATTCAATGGCCCTCTAAAAATGCAGATGTTTTTTGAGCAGTAGAGGGCGTCTGCATTAGTGAGCTGTTTCTAGAACACGATACCAGTGCGTTCTGAGGCTGTAGCATTTTGGCGTTTGACGCTAATCGGCAAAACGCTCACTAGCGCTGACAAATTCCGTATCGGTGTTAACCGGCGTTTTTGACACAGGCGTTTTTTTTTTTAAATTGTCATTGGTCAATTTATTCAACAAACACAGGAAATTCCTGTAAAAAAATGACCAAAAGCTCCTTTGCGCCCCAGGTGAATTGTGGGTCGTATAGGGGAAGACAAGACGCTGAAGCTAAAATGGCCACTGGAGTCATGCAAACCGCACTAATCAGTGCAGTGGAGGCTCACCCTGCACTTTGGGAGGTAAGCCACCCCAACTATGGTGACCACCTCCTCAAAATCAAGATGTGGAATGAAATTTGCGCCTCCCTAATACCCGGCTGGGAAAGTATGACCCTAATTGTGCAGCAGGAGAACAGTAAGTACATTTAATGCCAGTTCCGTATAGTAATGTGTTTAGTGTCATGCAGAACACTTGCATATTTTTTTTTTTCTCATACATCTTAGGGAAGAAGTTGCAAAAGCGGTGGAAGTCTCTCCGAGACCGTGTCCATAGAAACATCATGGACGAGGAGAGGGCATCCACATCAGGAGCTCAAAACCTGCTGTTCATGCGACAATCTATTTTAAACAGCAGCAGAGAGTGAGTTTAGCTAAATTATTCCTTTTTTTAGTTATTTTTTATTAGAACAATTTTTTTTCATAAATTTTAATTAAATTTTCTTTTCTTTTAGAACAACCTCCAATATATCGGGGAAAAGAAAGCAGCGGGAGCCAGAGTCCGAGCAGGAGGTGGACAGACCCTCCACCAGCGCCGTGTACACCGCTGCACAGGCATCCTCCCCTGGCAGTGATGTTGGCTGCCCCACCACGGAGCCAACACCTGAGGTAGGTCTCAGAGCCTGTGCATGTCCATCTCAATGTCTGTTTTTCTATGTAACTACATACCAATCTATGTTTTTTTTTTTTATTTGCAGGCACCAAGCGGCAGCCAGTATCACGGGGAGGTGCCCACTCGCCTCGGTATCCGCGGCCCTGGGCATGGGCATGGGGGTTGGGAAAGAACATCGGGTGGAGTGTATGGATCGGTTGAATGAAGTATGTATGGAGTATAGGAGGAGAAATACTCGTTCATCCGATCCATACCCTTCATTTCCCAATACCCCAATGTCCTCTAGTAGCTCAACAGTGCTACGATCCCCTCTCTCTACCAGCCCCCTCCTCAGCACTAGCCACCATGCCCCAGAATTCCTATCCTCCCCAAGTTTATGTGGACTGTCCACCTCCACTCCAAGCTCCTCAATACAGGGAGCACCAGCCTCACTCCTCCTACCATGAGTTCTGATTAAAAATTTAAAAAAATTTGTGCTTCAAGCAACATTGTTTTTTAGTTATTTTTCTTTAAATAGGATGTATATTAGCACCTCTTTTCATTCTGCATGGGACAAGCATATGCTGAGCTCATATATGGGCTCAGCATCCATTTGCCCCATGCAGAATAGAAAATGGGACTTTTCATTCTGCATGGGACAAACGGATGCTGAGCTCATCAATTAGCTCAGCATCTGTTTTCTCCATGCAGAATAGAAAATGGGACTTTTCGGGGGGCGTGGCCTGAAGAGATCGTGGACGGACGTGCAACCGAGGAGCTCCGCTTCATCAATAACAATCCAGGGGAATCCTTCCATCAGAGCTTCGGGTGAGACAAAACAAACCCCTAGGGTAATCTCCCCACACCACCAGCTGCACCCCGTACGCAAAATCGAGTGGCATGGACGCCCGCTCGGAACAAATCTAGCCTGAGGCTTTGCGAGGCCTAACCGGACTAGGGCCATTGGACCTCCATCTCTTCTCACCTTCTCATTTGTCCAGCTACCACTCCATCCTCCACTTCCCAGTGTCCCCGACAGTGCCCGGCTGCTCCCAGTGTAATTCCGGCCCACCACTACAAAATCTAGCCTGGGGATTGACTGGCTGCCTATCGAGGCCTCCTTCGGCTGCCATTATAAGACCCACAGATCTCCCCTGAGAGATTCCTAAAGCAATCCAGCAGACACTAGCATCATTAGCCATTGGCGCGACCTCAAGGGGGACTAGATATTTTTTTTTCTTCTTTGGGGGACTGCAATTCTAGCTGGGGACCACAAATTATATGAACGGCGGCCATCTTGGCACACCCAGTCCACTCCCACATCATTCTCACCCTGCAGAGAGGTGTACCCAGTCCACCCCAAACCATCCTCACTCTTACATAGCAAAGAGTCTGATAGCGGTGTGACGAATGTTATGAAGAACTAACTCCTGAACTCAGTTCTGCAGCCTGGTAGTGCGGCACCACAACAAGCCCCAGCGCGACACAATCACAGGCAGAGGTGCCCAACAGCCTGGTAATCATACAGGGATGTCCCGCAGGAGGAGAGAAGACCCTCAGCTTCAGAAAATGTCTTTTTTCCCATGACTGCAGAAAAAGCCACAATCAAACGGCGACGGCAACCAAATTCTGTCAGCCAGAGACAGCCCTATAGCAGCCACTACCTTTGTGTTCCCAGAAGGAACAACAGAGGATGCACCAGCCCCAGCTACACCAGAGTCACAGAGCCCAGCTAAATCTCGCCCACGATGGGACCGGGACACGGATGATACAGATGGGCCATGTATGGAGGTTAGTGCTAATGCCACTCCGGCAGGAGATCATAATCCAGACCCCATTGCATCATTTCCAACTGTAGGCCAGCCAATGTCGGATATTATGATAAAAGGACATGTTACTGTCTCTCCGTTCATCTCTACAAGCTGACATCCTAGCTTGCTTCAAACAGTATGCAGCGGATGTGCATGAAATGGGTGAAAGGGTGGGCCAACTAAAAGAGGCTATGGGCACTTGTGCGGACTCATACAATAACTTAGTGGATGCACATGCGGCCCACTCAGAGGGAATCGATTGGCTCAAGTCCAAAGTAGCCAACCTGGAGGACCGCTCCAGACGAAATAACCTAAAACTAAGGGGGATCCCCAAATCGGTGCAACCCGCACAGCTCTCCCATTTCCTTCGGGACTTGTTTCAAGCAGCTGCACCGGCTCTGATGAACGCCAACTTAATAGATAGAATACACAGAATTCGCAAACCATCATTTCTTCCGGAAGAGGTTCCTAGGGATGTGCTTCTGAGGCTGCACTATTTCCAAGCCAAAGAGACAATACTTCTAGCTTTTCGTTAAAAGACAACTCCCTGAACATGCTGCATCTATACAAGTACTACCGGATCTGTCCATACACCCTCCAGAAATGCAAAAACCTAATCTCTATTACAAAGGCCTTATGCAACCATGACATCTACCAATGGAAATACCCGGCCACCCTTAAAGTCACAAGAGAAGGCTCCAACTTCTTCATATCCACTCTCCAGGAAGGACTGCAACAACTTACGGAATGGAAAATAGTACCAGAAAATCCTCCAATGACCACTCCAGCACGACAACTAATCAGACCGTCATGGGAATGGAGCAAAGCAACGAACAAAAGGGGCAACAGGACCAGGCATCCTAGGGGCAACCCCACTTGAGCATGAATCCACCAAGCCGCCATCCAAGCTGCAGCCAGCACTGTCTTTTTGCATACCAAGCTGACACCTTTCCCACCATTGATACGCAGTTCATATGCACATTGTTCTATTTTGAACTCTCTTTATACCCAGTTCTGGACCAACGAGACCTCTGTATTTACTCTCTGTTAGCATATGACGCAAATATGTTACATCACTTCTCTACCCGCATGGCACCTTCATGAGACACTAAAGTCACACCAAAGGATGATCTACCACAGCAATCCTATATCTGAGACCCACAGAATATCACGGACCGCACCAAACATCCCTCCACCTAGAGCAAAATACATTCTCTTGATCTCCCACCAAAAGGAGGCACTCTACAGCAAAAATGCACTAGATACCAATGTCCTTTAAACTAATGACTATAAATGCTCGAGGCCTGAATCACCCGGCAAAACGTTTCTCCCTCTGGAAAGAAGCCTCCACTTCAAATGCAGATATAGTGGTTGCACAAGAGACACATTTCAAAGCATCGGAGGCCCCAAGATACCAACAGAAAGACTTCCCTTTTATTTTCTCCGCAGAATACACAGCGAAAAAACAAGGTGTATTCATAGCCATCAAAAACTCAATCTCCTTCTCATTGCACTTTTCCAAGATGGACTCTAATGGACGGTATGTTATAGTAGCATGCACTATAAACGAACAGCTTTACACGATAGTGGGAGTATATTCCCCCAATACAGGTCATGGCGCCTTCTATATTAGACTGTTTAAATGTATAAACCAGCATAAAAGAGGTAATCTTATAGTATGTGGTGATATGAACTTAGTTGTAGACCCTGATCTTGATGCAACACCGGCTAGGAAAACTAGAACGTATTCTCTTGCTAATCTTTTGTTTAGAGAGGAACTATATGACACTTGGAGATCTCTACATGCCTCGGAGAGAGATACCCATCACTCTCCCAGATTTAATTCTTACTCTAGAATTGACCTAATTCTTGTAGATAAATGGCTGTTGCAGTGGATGTCCCACTCCGAAATCACGGATATCACGTGGTCGGACCACGCAGCGGTCTCTATCACGATTTTGGAGAGGAACTCCTTCTGCCCCACCTTCCTATGGCGATGTAACAAGGACCTTCTTAATGATCCCACCACTAGTGATGCCATTAAAAACCACATAGAGAATTATTTTTTTAACAACGAAACACCTGATGGAGATATATTCAATTTGTGGAATGCCCATAAGGTTTATGTAAGAGGGGTCATGATACAATTGGGCGCACGAATAAAAAAAACGGAGCGCAGCCAAGATGCAAAAAGTATTGTCCAATCACAGTGACCTAGAGAGACACAATAAGGACAACCCCAATACCTCTGATGCCACTAAAATATCAGGCTTGCGTATGGAACTTCGAGCCATGTTGCAGGAAAACCACGCCTCCCTCCTTAAACACCTCAAATTAAAGTACTACTCCTCCCACAATAGGGCAGGTAAGTTTCTGGCATCTAAACTCAAGAATCAGAGAACCAAATCCAGAATACCATTTCTATTTCAACCAACTACCAAACAAAAATTGACCAACCCCAAGCAAATCGTGGATGCATTTGCGGATTATTATGGATCCCTATATAATTTAAAGGACGAAACCTCCACACCTCAGCCCACAACTGAAGCAATAACTACCTTTTTAGAAAGGTTAAATCTTTCCTGTGTGACTCCTTCAGAATTAGAGTCTCTCAACCGCCCCTTTACCAACTCGGAAATCACGAACGTTACACTATCAATGCCAATTTGCAAATCCCCAGGCCCTGACGGGTTCACCTGTGAGTACTGCCAAACATTCAAATATATTCTAACTCCTTATCTAAATGCTGTTTTCACAGCCGCAGCACACAAAGCGACCTTCCCCCCAGAAATGTTAACGCGCACATTATTACCCTCCCCAAACCCGGGAAAAGTCATGACAGTCCTGCTAACTTCAGACCCATTTCATTACTCAATGTAGACGTTAAATTATACGCCAGACTTCTCTCGCATAGAATGAAAGAATACCCTGGCTCATAAAACCTGACCAAATGGGGTTTGTATATGGCCGACAAACTTCTGACGCGACCATTAGTGTGATAGATATTGTGTACTCGGCCGGGCAAAGTCGGATGCCTTCTCGGCTTCTCTCTATAGATGCGGAGAAGGCGTTCGACAGAGTCCACTGGAATTAGACAGATCAAATCATGCCAGACAAATCTGATTGAATTCTTTGACTATATTACCAGTGTTTTGGACCAGGGTGGTGCTGTGGACATAGCGTATCTTGATTTCAGCAAGGCATTTGATACAGTCCGCATAATGATCTGATACAAAAGTTGTACAAGCTGGGACTTAACCCTTGGGTGGTTCAGTGGATATGCAGTTGGCTAAAGGATAGATCCCAGAGTGTGTTGTAAATGGGGTTCACTCAGAACAGAGACCAGTCACTAGTGGGGTACCACAAGGCTCTGTACTGGGTCCTGTTCTATTTAACCTTTATGTAAGTGATATAACTAAGTGTTAGTCGGCAAGGTAAGTCTCTTTGCTGATGATGCAAAGGTGTGTAATAGGGTTGATATCCCTGGAGGTGTCTGTAACATGGAACATGATTTGGCATTGCTGGAAGATTGGTCAAAGCAGTTCAATATTTCTAAATGTAAAATAATGCATCTAGGGAAAACAAATCCCCATAGAGAGCACAGCATTGGGGGTACAGTGTTAGCCAGCACTACAGAAGAAAAAGATTTGGGGGTGCTTATTTCAGATTATTGCAAAATGAGCAAACAGTGTGACCAGGCAGTGGGAAAAGCACATAGAATTCTGGGATGTATCAGTAGAGGGATCACCAGCAGGAGGAAGGAGGTTCTGATTCCTCCATATAGATCTTTATATCCCTAGAGGGGTCACCAGCAGGAGGAAGGAGGTCCTGATTCCTCTATATAAATCCTTATATCACTAGAGTGGTCACCAGCAGGAGGAAGGAGGTCCTGATCCCTCTATATAGATCTTTATATCACTAGAGGAGTCACCAGCAGGATGAGGAGGTCCTGATTCCTCTATATAGATCTTTATATCACTAGAGGAGTCACCAGTAGGAGGAAGGAGGTCCTGATTCCTCTATATAGATCTTTATATCACTAGAGGGAACACCAGCAGGAGGAAGGAGGTCCTGATTCCTCTATATAGATCTTTATATCACTAGAGGAGTCACCAGTAGGAGGAAGGAGGTCCTGATTCCTCTATATAGATCTTTATATCCTGGAGGAAGGAGGACGACCACAAGGGAGATCACTATATTTCTAGATATATCTCCTTAGTCCTGGAGGAAGGAGGATGACCACTGAGGAGATCACT
>BLSH010160224.1:113323-161262 GCA_018402905.1 Glandirana rugosa | reverse complement strand
TTCTGGAGACCACACTTACAAAAAGATATTGATAAAATAGAACGAGTTCAGAGACGGGTAACAAAGATGGTGAAAGGTCTGGGGGATAAAACATATCAAGAGCGACTTTAGGAACGTAATATGTACAGTCTGGAGGAAAGAAGGGACAGGGGAGACATGATTGAAACCTTTAAATACATCAAGGGGGTGAATAAGGTTCAGGAGGGCAGTCTTTTCAATATGAAACCAAAATCAAAAACACGGGGACATGACCTCAAACTAACTGGGGGGAAGTTCAAAACTAATCTTAGAAAGTATTATTTTACTGAAAGGGTGGTTGATGATTGGAATAAACTACCAACAGAGGTTGTGAGACAGTCAACAGTAAATGGCTTTAAACATGCTTGGGATAAACATAAATCCATAGTCAAACAACAAGGTTAATGTAAAAAAAAAAATATATAAAAAAAAATAAATAAAAATAAATAAAAAAAAAATAAATAAAAAAGGGGCAGACTCGATGGACTACTCAGTCTTTTTCTGCCGTCACTTTTCTATGTTTCTATGTTTCTATAATTACATGTCACTCACCCTAAACAAATTTGGACTGCAGGGAATGATTCTATCTGCAATAATGGCCCTATATTCATCCCCATCAGCCCAGGTGTACCACAGAGAGCTTTCTATCTAAACACATCGCCATGTCCAATGGTACAAGGCAAGGATGCCCACTTTCCCCCACAATTTTTAATCTAACGATTGAACCTCTGGCAGAAGAAATCCGCACAGATCCACTAGTATCAGGGTTTCTCTTTAAAGATAAACCCCACACCATCAATTTGTTTGCGGATATTATTCTGATGCTAACTAATCCACTTTCTTCACTCCCCAGAGCCCATGCAATTCTAACAGAGTTCAGCCAACTTTCATACTATAAAGTGAACCACTTGAAATTGTTGATTCTGAATCTTGGCATCCCCAAGACAATGAGGCAATTGCTCCAAAATGATCTCCCATACACCTGGGCTGAAAGAGGGATCACATATCTAGGCATTACAATCCCCCAGTCATGTGCATCCCTAGAGGAAGCTAACTATAAACCACTTCTGACCAAATTGGATAACCAACTTAGGAAGTTAGCAAAAGCGGAACTCTCCTGGGTGGGAAGGCTTGCAGCTTTCAAAATGATGATCCTCCCCCAAATACTTTATATTTTTAGAACATTACATACCCCTTTAAAACAGATGCACCTAAAGGCGCTGAATTCCATGCTCAGACAGTTTATATGGCAGGGCAAAAGAACACGTTGCTCTCACACATACTTGATTAAACATAGAACAACAGGAGGTATGGGGTTGGATGATCTCAAAGACTACCACACGGCGGTCCATGCGGACCACTTGAAACACTGGTTCTCCCTATCAACATAACCACTATAGACTTTTATAGAAAAGGCCCTGAACAAAACATCTAACCTAAGCTCCATACTCTATGCTGACATATGGAAGCCTTTAGATCTAAAGACTATGCCACCCACAACTAAAGCATCTCTAACAGCATGGAGATCAATTACTCAGCCCACACAATGACTTTCTAATCCCCTTACGATAGATACTCCCCTCATCGCTCTAACACATATTATCCAAGACCTAAACATAAAAGGATGGGATATTAAAGGAGTGAAATGGATAAAAGATTTATACGATCAAGGGAAGCTTCTCACTCCCAATGTGATTAGGAGCAAATTCACTCTCCCCCCATCCTCGCACTTTACTCTATGCCGCATCTATAGATTCCTAACCACGTCCTCTCCCCCAGAATTAACAATACATCCACAAATATGGCACTATTACACACACCCATCAAAAACAACTAGAGGTACTTCATTAATCTACAATTTGCTGCAAGACAAAACTACATTTCATAAAACATTGACTATGCAGAAATGGGAAACAGACCTGAATTAAATATACATATATAATAACACATTGTGTCAGCCACTGGGAGCTAGCTTTGAAGATAATGCACAAGTGGTACCTCACCCCCTACAGACTAGCAAAGATTTTTGGATGTAGCTCTCCGGCATGCTGACATCAGTGTGGGGCCACTGGCACCATTAAACACATTTTTTGGACTTGTAATAACGTACGCAGCTACTGAAAGAAAGATTTTCCAACTTATTTCGGAGATTACTGGAGTAATCGTCTCCACAAACCCAGCTTTGGCATTGCTAAATCTGTGTATTGAATAAATCCCTTCCCCCTTTTGGGGTACAGTTGCAAATATATTATTAGCAGCCAAGCTGGTACTTACTAGATATTGGAAACAAGATTTAGCCCCTAACCTCTCAGAAGCTGTGGATACTGTCCAGCAACACCACCTGTATGAACGCTTCTTGACCTCAAATTCCTCTCGAGCCTTTGAGCATATGTGGAGACCCTGGGATTCCTGATATTCCACCAGAACCCAGAGCTCCACCCCTTAACTCCCTCAGGTCTCTCTGGGTCTCTCTCCCTGATCTTATTTTTATATAACTGGTGATGTTAATTTACTTACTGTGCTGTGTCTCAATTTGCTAAACGATAGCCATCTTTATTACAGACTGCATCTTCTAAACTCACTGTCTGCTGGTAGAGCTTAATTTGTTGTTGTTGTTAATTTGCTGTTATTGTATCTTCTGCCACAAGTTACTGTATTACGACGCTGGCGGCTGCGTCCGCCCATGTGAACAATTGTATCTTATTCGGAAACCAAATAAAAACATTTCATGAAAAGTCCCATTTTCTATTCTGCATGGGGCAAATGGATGCTGAGCCCATATATGAGCTCAGCACCCGTTTGTCCCATGCAGAATGAAAGGGACTCGTAAAACAATTTAGGAAACATGGACACAAAAATAATTAAATTGAATATATTTTTATTAAAAGATTTTTTTACAGAGTAGAAAAGATGATTCTTGAACAAATTTTTAGATATGATCTTCTTGCCACCTCTCCATGCAGTGATACAAAAAAGGACGCAAATTCATTTTGGATCGTCATGATTCGTGCAGTTGTGCGAAGGTCTATAAATTGAACCCAATGGCTTGGGTTGCTTGGCTCTGGTTTCACATTGCTGCTGTCATTGTTTCTTAAAAAATTGTGTAGCACACAGCATGCCAAGACCACCCTTACTGCGTTTTCCATGTCAAGTTGCATAGCGGATAACAAAACCCTCCATTTTGCTGTGCAGACCCCCAACACGCACTCAACCACGTGGCGTGCACGGCTCAGTCTGTAGTTAAAGATTCTTTTTTTTCCGGCTGAGGCCAGAGCCACTATATGGCCTCATCAAATTTTCGATAGTCCAAAGGCCTTGTCTGCGACCATCACCAAGGGCATAATTGGCTCTTCAGTTCTGGGTAGAGGCCTGCTGTGTGGGATGTTTAGGCTTCCTTCCATCAGATGATGTCTGAATGCTGATTGGCAGAATATCCGGGCGTTGCCTTGGCTGTCGTATGCTCCCACATCTACAAAAAGAAACTTTAGATTGTCATCGGCTAATGCCAGCAAGACCACAGAAAAAAAAGGATTTTTTGTATATCTTACCGTAAAATCCTTTTCTCTGAGTTCACTGACAGACGCAGCATTCTTATGACACATGGGGTTATGCTCATCCTACTAGGAGTAGCCTAGGCAAAACAAACAAAAGTCTAGGTTGGCCCCTCCCAGGGGGCCGTCCTCACCTTAGCATATAATCCCCCTGCTCTGTACAGCACATCAGTTCGTAACAAGCCGTACAAAACCAACGCAGAGGGGTGGGTGTTGCGTCTGTCAGTGAACTCAGAGAAAAGGATTTTACGGTAAGTTATACAAAAAATCCCTTTTTCTCTTCCGTTCACTGACAGACGCAGCATTCTTATGACACATGGGTACGTCCCAAAGCTGTGCCAATCGAGGGGTGGGCAAAATCATAACAACTGTACCCAACAGAAAAAGGCCCTCTCAGGCGGCGCTAACCGCGCCTATACTGCCGCTTGTAATACCTTGCGGCCAAAAGCAGCATCCGAGGATGCTGCAACATCAATTTTGTAAAACTTAGTAAACGTGTGCACTGAGGCCCAAGTAGCTGCCTTGCACACCTGAGACACCGAGGCTTGGTGTCTAAACGCCCAGGACGTACTAACTGCCCTGGTGGAATGAGCCGTGACTGGAAACAGGGGAACCTTACCCCGAATCTCATATGCATGAGTCACGGTCTTCCGTATCCAACGAGACACGGTAGCTGACGAGGCCGCCATACCTTTGCGCGACCCTTCCGTCAGCAAAAATAAAGAATCAGACTTCCGAAAGGAAGCTGTAGAACTTAAATACACCCGCAAGGCCCTCACCACATCCAAAGAATGCAGCTCAACTTCTTTGGGATGTGATGGGTGCGGGCACAATGAGGGGAGAACAATATCCTCATTTAAATGAAAAGAAGAAACCACCTTCGGTAGAAACGAAGGGGAAGGTCGCAAAACTGCCTTGTCCTTATGGAGGACCAGGTAAGGTGACTTGCAGGATAATGCTGCTAACTCCGACACCCTCCTGGCGGATGTGATAGCTACCAGAAAGGCTACCTTCTGCGACAACAACTGCAAGGGAATGTCCCTAATCCTGTCATATGGCGGTTTCTGCAACACAGAAAGCACCAGATTCAAATCCCACGGTGCCAAAGGCGACCGTATCCAAGGAGCCACATGACGTACCCCCTGTACAAATGTACGGATCAATGAATGAGACGCCAAGGGCCATTGAAAAAGAACCGCCAGGGCCGAAATTTGCCCCTTAAGCGTACTTAACGCCAGGTTCTTGTCCAGACCTTGCTGCAAAAATGCCAGTACTCTGGATACTCTATAAGAGCGGGGGTTCCAATCCCCTGCCTCGCACCAGGTAATGTAGGCCTTCCAGGTCCTATAATAAATCTTACGTGAGGAACTTTTACGTGCTTTTATCATAGTCGGGATTACGGAGTCCGAGACACCCCTATCCCTCAATACCTGGGACTCAATAGCCAAGCCGTCAAAACCAGCGAGGGTAAAGCAGGGTGCAAGATGGGCCCCTGCAACAGCAGGTCCCTGTGAAGCGGAAGACGCCACGGAACCTCTGCCACCATCCGTACTACATCGGTGTACCAAGGGCACCGGGGCCAAGCCGGAGCTACCTGGATTGTCGGGATTTCCTGCGCCTCTACCCCGCGTACGACCCGCGGTAGAGCCTTTAGAGGAGGAAAAATGCACAGCAGCCGATACTGCCCTCGAGGCCTGTGAAACACTGCCCCCCGAAGGATCAGAGCCGCCTCCGCGGCTGTTGCTGCGGTTCTTGTTCTGCCCTGATGGTTTACGTACGCCACCTCCGTGGCATTGACCGACTGAACCAGAACCGGGCGGCGCAGCCCTACTGGTCCCACGGGACAGGCAGAGCTTGATCGCTCTCAGTTCCGGTACCTACATCGACCAATTGAGGGGAAGAAAACTTCTCCCCCCCTTTAGGGCTGGAACCTGAATCCCCCAAACCAAGGGTTCCCGGGACTGACACTCCGACCTGATCGGCCTGTCCAGGGATAGAGGAGATTTGTCCCACCGCGAATAAATTGCCTTCCGCAGGAGCCGAGTGTTCTGGGCGTAAGGTATCGCTTCGCAAGTCGACCCCCTGAGCCCCAACACCCGTATACAGAACCGTAAGGTGAACCACTGGCGCGATCACAGGGTTCGCCCTGCCTAAAGCATTAGAAGCTTGCTCGGTGTTAGGAACACCCCAGCCTGTACCGTGTCCAGAATCAGACCCAGGTACTCCAGCCGGCAAGCCGGCGTTCAAGATGACTTCTGTCTGCTTCTGCGGAAGCCTCACGTTTGAGGGGAAGGATTTTTCTGGGGGCAGAGAGCTGCTTGCAACCCCCAGAAACCGGCCCCCCACCCGTGAGGCGGGTGGGGGCCACCCATCATGCGGAGGCAGGCTTGTCCTCCGCTTTCTCGGGCTTACGCTGCCAGGGCCTTTTGCTGTGGCCTGTGAACGCCTTCCCGGCCTTACCCGCTGGGCCGGGCGCCCGAAAAAAAACAGAAGAGACAGGACCCTGCCTACGACGAAGATCTCGTCGCTTCGGCTCTGGAAGGAAAGTACTCTTCCCTCCCGTGAAATCCTTAATAATCTTATCCAACTGTGGGCCAAACAGACGCCCTCCCTGAAAGGGCAGGTCTGCCAGAGCTTTCTATGAAACCTGGTCTCCCGACCAAGAGCGGAGCCACAGCACCCGCCTGATGACATTTGAAAAAACAGACATTTTTGACAATATGGGGAGAAGATCCAAAGCCGCATGGCATATGTAGCGGAGACCTTCTTCCAAATGTTGCATCCGCTGTACCTCAGCCTGTGCACATTCACTAGACAAACTAGTGCACAGTGCGGCAGCATGCTCGCGAAGAGACTGTGCCACCATAGCAGTTGCTAGCGCCGGCCGCATGGCTGACCCAGCCAACAAGAATAGTGCTTTAGACGCTGTCTCTGTGCGGCGATCGGCCGCCACTTTAAAGGATGGAGACCCCTCCAAGGGGATGGTGGTTGCCTTATTCACACGAGCCACGGCAGGGTCCACCACCGGGGAAGCCCATCTCTTAGTAAAGCTTTCCTCAAAGGGGTAGCGAACAGCAAAGCTTTTAGGCAAAGCCAAGGAACTTGGTGGCTTCCACCATTCCTTGAACACTGCCTGTTCAAACACCTGATCATAAGGGTAAGCCCTAGGGTACCTAGGGGGTCTAAGCGGTCCACAAACATATGCAGACTCATGCGACTCCCCTGTTTGGTCCAGTCGCAGAGAGTCGCGAATATCAGTGATCAGTGCTTCCACTATCGCTTTATCCCACGAACTAGGAGCCTCCTGATCCTCTTCGCCCTCTGAGGGCGGCTCACCCTCTGAAAGATCCACAGGTGTGACCACTGAGGTGCTTTCTAGATCTGAATCCTCCCCTGAGGAAAGAGGAGGGGGTGGGTGCTTCTGGGGGCCCCTCGGAACGGGCACCCCTGCCCGGGGAAAGAACTCCCCAAACACCACCCTCAGCTGTTCCAAGGACACTAATGATCCTGGGGTGGACTGTAGATCTGCAGGTATACCTGCCATAGAATTTCCGGCCTCTGACATCTCAGCCCGGCACCCCCGCTGTGTAACCACCACCTCTACCCCACAAATCAGCCAAGGAGACCCGGGCGGATTACACCCACCGCTACCGGCACCCAGGAAGCGCCAGCTATACTTGCTGTTTGATGCTTCAGCACTCCAACCGAAGAGCAATGCCCACGAACTGCTGCACGTCAGGAGCTTGTTACTGTGTGTCAGCCATGCTGTTCAAGCAAAAACCGGAAGCCCACACCCGTTTTTAAGGACTTCCTGCACAAGGACTGCAGTTCTCTCAACCGACCACTGGAGGCCGCCAGAGAGCAGGCTGGAAACCACATGGTTCTCAAACAGTGGACGCTGCCATTACACACGTGCGGTCGGCCACGAACGAGCGGTGCTCCAAAATCCAATGGCGACGACCCACCTAACACATTGCTCCGGACGGTCGGTGCAGATTCGAACGGTTAGTGCAAAGGTGCCTGCGGGGGATTGAGGGGGGAGGGGGAGTGGGGGGGAAGGCCTCTAACAGACCACCACCGGCTGACCACCACAGAGCTGCCCAGGTGCCCACCCTCCATGCCTCTAGGGCGGAAGAGGGGTTCACTCACCAATCCGACGGGCGCAGCGGGTAGCCACCCGGAGCAGACCTACCTCCACGCAAGAAGGCATGCTGCTGGCCAGGCCACTGGACAGGTGAACCAGTCACTGGGCTCTAGTGGGTTTTAGCCACTGGCCACCCGCACGAAACGGGCGCTATGCGGTGGGCCCCCCTAAGGGGGTTCGCATAGTGTTGGCCGGACTGGGGAAAGATTAGGATTCGAGATATCCTCTATACCACCAGCCAGCTTCTTGATAGAAGATAGTCTTCCTTAGATGAATCTTCAGGAGACCGCTGCTCCCATAGGGAACCAGGTCTACTCCTTGCATTAGGCAAATAAAAACTGATGTGCTGTACAGAGCAGGGGGATTATATGCTAAGGTGAGGTCGGCCCCCTGGGAGGGGTCAACCTACACTTTTGTTTGTTTTGCCTAGGCTACTCCTAGTAGGATGAGCATAACCCCATGTGTCATAAGAATGCTGCGTCTGTCAGTGAACGGAAGAGAAATAGGATTTTTTAACTCACCGTAAAATCCTTTTCTCTGAGTTCATTGACGGATGCAGCATCTCTTCATTACGCCTGGGGTTATGCCACCTTTCACTAGGAGTGGACTAGGCAGAACTTCAGTTCAGCTAAAAAGCAGACACAGCCCCTCCCAGGGGGCGGTCCTCCCTAGTATAACCCCCCACCAGCCAGCTCAGCCTTCAGTCCGTAACAAGCAGTGCAAGCTCGAACCAAACAAAGGGATGGGTGCTGCATCCGTCAATGAACTCAGAGAAAAGGATTTTACGGTGAGTTAAAAAATCCTATTTTCTCTTTCGTTCATTGGCGGATGCAGCATCTCTTCATTACGCCTGGGGACGTCCCAAAGCAGTGTCAAAAGAGGGGTGGGTAACGCAAAAACAAAATTTCACCCCAAGGGGGGAACTCTCCACAAAGACTTGGAGGAACCTCACACAGCGGCGTGCAAAACCTTGCGGCTGAAAGCAGCATCCGAGGATGTTGAAACATCAACTTTGTAAAACTTAGTAAATGTGTGCACTGAGGACCATGTAGCCGCTCTGCACACTTGAGAAACCAACGCTTGATGTTGGAAAGCCCAGGAAGTGCTAATCGCCCTGGTAGAGTGAGCCGTGACCGGAAAGGGGGGCTTGAGACCCCGCAAGTCATACGCACGGGTCACTGTCTGTCGAATCCATCGAGAAATGGTGGCCGAAGAGGCCGCCAAGCCCTTGCGTGGTCCATCCACCACGACAAAGAGCACATCCGACCTCCGTAAAGAGGCCGTGGTCATTACTGGTTGCCACGTGATCTCCATCCGACACTCCCCCCCCATTGTACGTACTACTCCACTCCCCCCCCCCTCTTTTTCCCTCTCTCCCTCCTTATTCTTTTTCCATCTTTTACTTAATAAATGCAGTCGACTCTGAGACCGACCTGTTCTCCTCCAACCCAGAAAATGTATAAAGATAATGTTGTTAAACCGCCAGTTTTTCTAATAACCAATATTGATCCCCCGTTAGCTTTTCTCCCCCTGTTATGGGGAGTGACGTTTATCTGGTCTGAGTTATTATACATTGCTATGTGACTGCATTATTACTAGACCTGCTGGTCTCTATTGTTAAACCGCTTTTCTTGTATTTTTTTTCTTCAATAAAAAATTTTTTGAACCAGAAGAGGCCTTGGTCGCCAGGTACACCCGCATAGCCCTAACCACATCCAAAGAATGCAAGACAATCTCCTTAGGATGGGACGGGCGCGGACATAGCGAAGGAAGGACAATGTCCTTGTTAATGTGAAAAGATGATACCACCTTCGGCAAGAAGGAAGGTGACAGGCGAAAAACCGCCTTATCCTTGTGTAGGACCAGATACGGAGACCTACACGACAGAGCCGCCAACTCTGACACTCGTCTGGCAGAAGTGATGGCTACCAGAAAGGCCACTTTCTGCGAAAGCAGTTGTAAGGAGATTTCCCTGATATTTTCAAAGGGAGGCTTCTGAAGCCCAGAAAGGACCAGATTGAGGTCCCAAGGCGCCAAAGGCACACGCACCTGGCGAGCGACATGTCGGACCCCCTGAATAAAGGTGCGAATCAACGAATGCGTCGCCAAAGGACGCTGAAAAAAGATAGCCAAGGCAGAAACCTGACCCTTGATAGTGCTCAACGCTAGTTTACGGTCCAGGCCTTGCTGAAGAAAAGCTAGCACCCGGGACACCGAAATGGAATGGGGGTTCCACCCCCCCCCCCCTCGCACCAGGTGATATACGCCCTCCAGGTGCGATGGTATATCTTCCTAGAAGTGCACTTACGTGCCTTGAGCATGGTGGGAATCACCGAAGCGGAGGCCCCCCGATCTCTCAAGACCTGGGATTCAATAGCCAGGCCGTCAAAGTCAGAGAGGGTAAAGCAGGGTGCAAGATGGGGCCCTGGGACAGAAGGTCCTCACAAAGCGGGAGACGCCAGGGAGTATCCACCACCATCCGCACCACGTCGGCGTACCACGGACGCCGAGGCCAATCCGGAGCCACCAGATGGTTGGAATCCCCTCCACCTCTATCCTGCACAATAGATGCGGAATCAGCTTGAGAGGGGGAAAAGCATAGATGAGCCAATACTGGCTCCACGGAGCTACAAGGGCGTCCGCGCGTCCGGCAGCGGATCCCTTGCTCTGCTCACGAAGGTCTGAACCGTTCGATTGAGCCGGGACGTCAGCAGATCTACGTCTGGAGCGCCCCACTTTTGGCAAAGTTGTCGGAACACATCCGGATGCAGGCACCACTCTCCCTGATCCAACCTCTGTCGGCTGAGGTAATCCGCTTGCCAATTTTCTACGACCAGAATGTACACGGCGGAGAGAGCCGGCACGTGAAGCTCTGCCCACTGCAGAATGTGAGTCGCTTCCGATGCTGCCGCCGAGCTTCTCGTTCCGCCCTGATGGTTAACATATGCCACGGCCGTGGCATTGTCTGACTGGACTGACAGGGCGCCCTCGCAGCCTTCCCGACCAATGGGAGAGGCAATGCCTGATGGCCCGAAGTTCCAGCACATTGATCGGGAGCCGACTTTCCTCCCGAGACCAACCCTGGGTTGACAACAACCCCAGGACTCCCCCCCAGCCACTTAGACTGGCATCTGTGGTCACCACGGACCACATCATGGGGAGGAAGGACTTCCCCTCCTTCAGGGCCGAAGCCCTTAACCACCAAATTAGAGAGGCCCTGGCCTCGCGGTCCAGTTTGACCAAGCGATCCAGGGACAGAGGAGATTTGTCCCACCGCAGCAGAATCAAGCGCTGCAGGGACCGGGTGTGACTGGGCATACGGAACCGCCTCGAAGGTGGACACCATGAGCCCCAGGACCCGCATGCAAAACCTCAGAGAGGGCCACTTCTCTGCCAGAAGAGACCTCACTGCCTGCTGCAGCGTCTACAGTTTTCCTGAAGGGAGAAAAACTTTTGCCCTGACCGAGTCCAAGGTCAAACCCAGGTACTCCAGGCGGTGTGACGGAGTCAACACTGACTTCGGCCGATTGATCACCCATCCGAACTCCTGTAGGGTGTGCAGTGTGATGGCTATGTTGTCGCTCAGAGCTGAGGCCGACTCTGCCCGCAGAAGCAGGCTGCCCAGATATGCCAGAACTGCAATGCCCCTCTGTCATAATAGAGCCAACACCGGGGCCAGGAGCTAGGTGAAAACCCTGGGGGCCGAGGCCAGGCCAAACGGCAAGGCCACAAACTGGTAATGTTGAACGCCCACCATGAAACGTAGAAAACGTTGGTGTGAGACACAGATGGGGACATGCAGATAAGCATCCTTGATATCAAAGGATGCTAGCAAGTCCCCCTGGCGAAGGGCCGCTACCGAGCGGATTGACTCCATCCTGAATTTCTGCGAACATAAATGTTGAGCGCCTTCAGATCCAGAATGGGCCTGACCCCATCCTTCTTTGGGACCACAAGCAGGTTGGCGTAAAGACCATGGAAACGTTCCATGGCCGGCAACGGTACAACCACCCCCTTGTAGAGCAGATAATGCGCGGCCCCCAGCAGGGCCAACCGTCGCCCTGGGGGAAGTCTCAGATAGGCAAAGAACCTGTCTGGAGGCATGGCACGGAATTCTATCTTGTACCCCACGGAGACCACCTCGCACACCCAGGAATCTGAAATGCGAGAGGTCCATTGTTCCGCGAACTCCAGCAGGCGACCCCCCACCCGAGCAACGGGCGGGGGCAGCACATCATGCGGAGGAGGGCTTCCCGTCCGACTTCTCTTGCTTATGCTGCCAAGGTCGCTTCTGACCTCCTGCAGCAGCCCTGGAGGGCCTAACACCCTTGCCCGCCGAACGGGGGGCACGAAAAAAACTTTTTCTGACCAGAAAACGAGGGGCCCAGCCTGCGACGAGGCTCCTTACCCCTCTTAGGCTCGGGAAGAAAGGTACTCTTTCCCCCCGTGAGATCCTTGATGATCTCATCCAGAGAAGCTCCGAAGAGGCGCCCTCCCTGAAAAGGCAAGTCAGTAAGCGCCTTCTTTCACGCCTGGTCCCCAGACCAGCACTTCAACCAGGGTACACGCCTAATCACTACAGCGAAGGCGGACAGTTTTGACAGTATGGGAGCTATGTCCAGGGCCGCATCACAGGGATACCTGAACCCCTGGGTGAGCTGTTCAGCCAGCTCCACGGTTTCAGGCGGGACATGCGCCTCACTCAAATCACGATGCAACACCACAGCCCATTCCGTCAGAGCTTGTGTCACAAGCGCCGACGCTAGTCAAGACAAACATGGCCTTGGCAAATGCCTCGGCCCTCCTGTCAGCCAGATCCTTAAAAGACGGCGTGCCCTCCACCGGAATAGTGGTCGTCTTGCTCAGGCGGGACACAGGGGGGTCTACCTTGGGGGAGACCCATTTCTGCGCCATACAGTCCTCAAAAGGATAACGTACAGCAAACAGTCTTGGTAGAGGCAGAGAGCTCTGTGGCAGCTGCCACGCTTTGTACACAAACTGATCAAAGAAAGGTACACAAGGGAACACCTTAGGGGTGCAAACCGGCCTATGCGATCCAAAGACCACAGCCGTCTCCTGCGAGTCACCCGCTGTCCCCAGCTTTAGCGTCTCACGAACAGATGAGATTAAGGAGCCCACCAAAGCCTTTTCATGCACAATGGTCTGCCCTGAAAAATCTTCCTCCCCATCAGAGGAATCCCGGAACTCCCCATCCGACAACTCAAGGGGGGTCCCCGTTCTGGTGGACCCCCCCTCAAGGTCTGAATCCCCAGATGAAGGGGAAGGAGGAGGCGGCCGCTTCTTGTGCGCTCTGCGGTCACAGCCCAGCTCTGCCCAGGAAATAAAGGACTCCAGGACCTGAGTCAAAGTAGCTAGAGGCACCACAGGACCCAGCACACCCTCAGCCCCAGTGGAGGTCCCCGCCGCAGAAGCGCTAGCTTCAGCCGCCATTGCGCCACCCACACCAGACACCCACGCCCAATAGCAGCCTAGGCACCGGAAATAGGCTCCCCCCCCACCCCAGGCACACCGGTCAGGGACCCCTGTAGTTACACCCAGGAGGACCGCACCAGTAGCCTGCACCCTGCCCCAGGAGAAGCGCTCTCAAGCTGCTGAGTCTGCCTGTACAAACCGCAAAAGCGTTGCTGCTGCTGCTGCTGCTGCTGTTCCCAGCGTCTTCACATGTGCTCTCGGACCAGGAAGCGCTCAGGGACCGCCCACCCCTCCAGCCATAGCCTTTAATGCACGGCCGACCAATCAAAAATGGCCGCCGTGCATACTAGAGGCCAAAACGAGCGGGAGACTCCCGCAAAATGGTGGCCATATGAAAACATGCGGCCGGCTTCAGCAAAATGGAAACCCCTCCAGGGTCCTCTGCAGGGGATAGAAAGAAAAAAACATTTTTTTTTCTTTTTCCGCAGCGCAGCGCAGCGCAGGCAGACCGAGGCATAAGGGTGGAGGATGGGGGGATAGGGATGGAGGAGGGAGCACCGCCAGACACCCCAGGGAGTGGGGGAAACCCGCCAGCCCCCCCGCGCCTCGGTCAGGGACAGGGGGAGCACTTACCCATCCAGACGGGCAGAGTGGGTATCCACAGGGGGAGCTGCCGGCCGAGCGACACGCGTGACGCGGACCTGAACACCCGGTCTGAAGGGTGCTGGCGGGACATATAACCCGCAGGTCGCCCCGCACGGAACGGGCCTGACACGGCCGACCCAGGGCGGAGCTATGGTCGGCTCGGTCCGTTGGCCGAGCTGGGGAGACTCCCTGGATCTATATCATCCAGCCTGTCACCCAGTCGGCTACTTGATTGCAGTCTTCATCAGAAGAAAAGAAAAAAGCTCATTTTAAAAAAGAAAAAATCGTGGAACCACAGGTCCCAGCATGGGGCCTGTCCAACTCCTTGCACTAGGCAGAAAAAGACTGAAAGCTGAACTAGCTGGTTATAGCAGGGAGGACCACCTCCTGGGAGAGGCTGTGTCTGCTTTTTAGCTGAACTGAAGTTCTGCCTAGTTCACTCCTAGTGAAAGGTGGCATAACCCTAGGCATGATGAAGAGATGCTGCATCCGTCAATGAACGAAAGAGAAAGTACTTTTTGTAATTAAAATAAGAGGAGCCGGAGTTGGAAGGCTTCTTCACCTGGATATGTTTCCGACCCAGGGCTCCAATGCAATTTGGGAACTGCATCTTCTCCCAGAATACTTGAACCACAGATTCCCAAATTTGCTCCGTGGGCTCCGGCATCTGAACATTGCTCCTCCCAAATTGCCACGCATGTAGTACGCACTACCACTGAGACGGTCATTACTCCAAGAAGAAAATAGTGGTGCAGTGACACACAAGTATGTCCGGTGGCTAGGAACCTAAAATAACATACAAATGATAGAATATTAAAATAAAAATAGCTTAAGAGCGCCAAAAATATTCCCTAAACTTATACCATACCCTTAACCCCTATTCCCTACAATCTACTTCTAAGCCTGTCCCCTAACCCCTAAAGAAGCCCTATTAGTGCATCATTTATGTAAACATACCCCCTAACCCATATGCGTACTTCCTAACCCTATTCCCTAAAACCTACTTCTAAGCCTGTCCCCTAACCCCTAAAGAAGCCCTATTAGCGCATAATTTATGAAAACATACCCCCTAACCCATATGCGTATTTATATACATTTTTTACTTACCAGAGTGTCACCAGCAGCCTTTCCTCTGGTGAAACAGCACGCCACATCTCGGTGTCCATCAGGGTCAACCGGGGGCGTAGCTTCTCCAGCAGCTCGTCAAAAAGCGTGACTGACATCCTGTTGAAATTTAGAAATTTGTCCGGATGTGTACGCAGCTGGGTGTACATCTGGGTGAATTACCCCACAGACAGCTGCTGGGATACCAGGGGATGGGTCCAGGTATGACATCGCCTGCTGGATCTCTCCTCCTCCAACTGTCTCCTTCTCCGCAAGATGATGAGCAGGATTGCCTCATCTATCTTTTGGACAACAGGATCCATCGCACAAATGAAGGATTTACAAAATCACAAAAAAAAAACACACACTCCGAACAAACACCAACAAACTCCGACAACTTAACTCTCTCCTCTCTCTCTCCAACCAAAATGGCAGTCAGATGGTCTCTGACTTTTTTATTGCTTTTCTAGGGCATTGTGGGTAATTTGGGAGTGTAAAATATCTGTGGGGTGTCTTTGTAAAAACGCTATTTAGCGCTGACGCCCACTAACGCTCATTGACGCAAATGCAAAATGCCGCTTACATCGCTTTTTTGACGCCGATATTAATAACGCCTATTGACGCCGACGCTCACTAACGCCAATGTAAAACACAGAAAAAATGCAGATTTTTCCCTGACGTCGGGCCCGACGTTTTGCTTATTTTTTTGCATACGCCCGTGTGTATGAGGCCTACGAATGCTAGAATGTGAAATCTCTTCATGTTTTGTAAATATTTTTTTTCTCGGTCACTTTCACATGCTGCTGTCCATGTCACAAAAATATTTAGCCAAACTCACACAGATGTCTTTACAAACCACAAACAATACTATTGCTTATGGAAATTTTAAATTAGTGCCATTCTTATTTTTTGTTCTTTCCAAATGATCCTAATTTGAGCCCCAAAAATGTGATATGTGTACCAACATCAGAAATAAAAATGTCATTACCAAAAAACTTAGGATAAAATTACTATTCTACGCTCATGCAGCAAGAACCACCAAAAATCACAGATTACATTTAGAAGATTAACTCCTGACTAATGTAAGTCCTATATATTCCTAGACATGCAGTATCTGTGTATTTAGGTGTAGGAGGACTTGACGTGTGTAAGCCCTGTGGTTTAAAAGGTAGCAATTCTGTCTACCATTGCAGACGTCCTGAGTTCAATTCCCAAGCATGTCACTTCATGTAAAGATGTTGTTTGTCCTCTAGGTTGTTAAACATGACTCAGGGCCTTACCTAAATTATGTCTAAATATAGTATTTATGTGTAGAAGGGCTCCACCACCATTGCAAATCTTGCCAGATATACTAATTATACTAGCTAGGCAATGGGGATACCTGCCTTTACATGTACATGAACTTTAATGGTATCCCAGTCTTAGTCCGTAGAGTTCAATATTGAGTTGGCCCATCCTTTGCAGCTATAACAGCTTCAACTCTTCTGGGAAGGCTGTTCATAAGGTTTAGAATGTTTGTCTATGGAAGTTTTTGGCCATTCTTCCAGAAGTGCATTTGTGAAGTCAGGCACTGATGTTGGATGAGAAGGCCTGGCTAACAGTCTCCGCTCTAATTCAGCCAAAAGGTGTCCTATCTGGTTGAGGTCAGGACTCTGTGCAGGCCAGTCAAGTTCCTCCACCCAAACTCACTCATTCATGTCTTTATAGATCTTGCTTTGTGCACTGGTCCAAGTCATTTGGCGGAGGGGAGATTATGGTGTGGGGTTGTTTTTCAGGGGTTGGGCTTGACCCTTTAGTTCCAGTGAAGGGAACTCTTAAGGCATCAGCAAGACATTTTGGGCAATTTCATGCTCCCAACTTTGAGGGAACAGTTTGGGGATGGCCCCTTCCTGTTCCAATATGACTGCGCACAAGTGCACAAAGCAAAGGCCATAAAGACATGGATGAGGGAGGTTGGTATATTATTTGTCTCTTGTCCAAAGAGTCTGTAATGTAAGCAAGTTATTTCGGGACTTTAAATTGGAAGCTTGGACATTGCAAATTGTAGGGTTTACACTGCACAGCTACATCTGGTTAGAAAACTGTTGCTTGGATCGGTGTTTCTCAACTTTAGTCCTCAAGGCATCCCAACAGGTCATGCTTTAAGGCTTTCCCTCAGATGAAACAGCTGTGGTAATTACTAAGGAGCGAAACAGATCAAATCACTTGTGCAAAATAATAGCCTGAAAACATGACCTGTTGGGGGTACTTGAGGACAGGGTACCACTGACTTAGAATTCTGTCCTGGAGTTATACTGATCTGATGAACATAGCCAAGGTTTAACACAGCAAATAGTATTAGCTATTGCAGCCTCTCAGGTGAAATAAATTAGAAAAGATAGATTGAAAGATATTGGTGGGCGTGTACTTCTATTGGGCGTGTGTCAGTGTTAGCTTATATAAGGCACTTCAGTAGAGGGTGCTGGTTTGGCCTGATGAGGGGTCAGGTTTGTTGCTTCGGTTTTTGTGGGAGAAGGAATGATATTTTGCTAATGACAAATGTTTTACTAGAGCCGTTTGTTTGCTGAAATTATTGGGCATTTTGACCATCAAAAGTGGCTTGATTTTACCACGCTGTCCGATTGGGGTGTGTATTGTTTGTCTTACCATGCATTCTTCAAGGAGAAAATACTCACCAATGTTATTGGTTTAATATGTGCCTTTTTTAATATTCTGTTGTAATGCTTTGTTAGAATGACTGTTAATAATCTTTCTGTAATTTTGCAGTTAATAATGTCATGTGGGTGTTTAATCATTTTATGATATGTGTGGGTGATTATGGACGGTGAAACTAAAACTGTCCACTGTAAGGTTTAGTTCAATTTTAGATTGTAAGCTCCTATGAGCAGGACCCTTCGAACCCAATTGCTAACAGTTTTGCTAAATGTGTATATACTGTAAATACTTTAATGCCAGTAAATATGTACATACTTGTGTTTCTGTTGGCAAAATAAAATTAAATTAATTTTGCTTGTTGTTCTCTTTTGTAACTTACTTTTTAAATTAGTTTTGGGGGGTGGTGGTTTTGGGGAAGTGAATTACCTTCCTTAGGTGCAAATCACATGCAATCTGTGCTATGCAAATTCAGCCATACAGATAGTATGGCTGAATTTGCATCACATCCTGACCAAACTCGCACAGGACCCTTTTTTTTGTTACGCAGCAGAATCAGATCACATGGGTGTTCACATCCATGCAATCCAATTCCTGTCTGAATTTGCAGTGCGATCTGCAAACTGATTTGGGGGCGTCATTAGCTTTCTATTGACACACCCAGCAGTTTGCATATGGCAGTGTGAACTGTCTAAGTCAGATGCGATGCGGGAACCCGCAGTGGATTCGCAGGGTTCCCGCATTGCACTAGTGTGAACCAGCACTGACAAGCCATCTTCTCATTTATATTTGCATAGTCCTTACAGATATACATCAACAGGAAGTATAATGCGGCTGGAAACAGGAAGTGCTGTATGCACATGGGCTGCAAGCAATTGTGTGGTGACGCCAAATGATTCAATGAACCCCACCCACACCACATTGATCAAAAATGTAATTTCAACTTGCTTGCGGCTATAATGTATTGTCCCCCCAATCCATACCAAGCCCTTTGGCTCAGGGATGGATTTTAAGGGTACGCCCACTCCAAATTTTATTACAAAACAGTGGGGTATCCCCCCAAACTCCAGACTCCTGAGCATGCAGCATGGAGGTCAGGATGGGGAGACAAGTGAGGGCATGCCCCCTTCCTGGACCAAACCAGGTCACATGCCTTTAACATGAGGGTGTGTGTGCTTTGGGGGGGCTCTGCGCCCCCCCCACCCAAAGCATCTTGTACCTATGTTGATGGGGACAAGGGCCTCTTCCTGACAACCGTGGTTGTTGGGGTCTGCGGTTGGGGGGCTGATTGAAATGTGGAAGCCCCCATTAACAAGGGGGTCACCAGATCCTGGCCCCCCCATGTGAATGGGTATTGGGTACATCATACCCATTCACCTAAAAAGTGTAAAAATGTATTTAAAAATGGAGACATTTTTTGTAGCAATCTTATGCTAAAAAAGTGTCTCTCGATGCACATCCATGGTCAATAGGGATGGCCCCCCCGGTTCGAGTCAAAAGTATGTTTGATTCGGATATCGGGGGTAACTGAATCCTGAACATTATGGGGCGCTCGTGGGAAATTTGAGTGGCCCGTAATGCAGTGAAATTGTGGGGGAATGCCGCCCGCTGATTGGCCAAAGCATGCACATGACGTGTGTGCTTTGGCCAATCACAGCATGCTCTGCTGTGAGAGCCACGATTGGCCAAAGGCAGGGTGCCTTTGGCCAATCATGGCTCAGCGAGTCCAAGCCCACACTATATAAGGCCAATTACACAGCGGCCGAATATAGTGAAAACATTTGAGGAGTTAGCAAAAGGTTAGGCAGTGGCATGTAGTATAGGAATATATATGTACAGTATGGTATATATAATATGCTGCAATCAGTGTATTTATTTATTTCAGGTACTTGTATAGCGCTGTCGCTTTACATATATATTGTACATTCACATCAGTGCCTACCCTCAAGGAGCTTACAATCTATAGTCCTTAACTCACATTCATACATATACTAGGGCCAATTTAAACATGATCTAATTTACCTACCTGCATGTCTTTGGAGTGTGGGAGGAAACCGGAGTACCCGGAGGAATCCCACACAGACACAGGGAGAGCATGCAAACTCCAGGCAGGTAGTGTTGTGGTTGGGATTTGAACCAGTGATCCTTTTGCTCCCAGGCAAAAGTGCTAACCGCTACACCACTGTGTAGACTATATACAGGACATGCACGCTCGGATAAGGGTTTGGCATAGATTTTAAGGAGGAACTCCACGCCAAAATTAAACCCAAATTTTGAGTAGGGGTCCCCCACAAAGTCCGTACCAGGCCCTTCAGGTCTGGTATGGATTTTAAGGGGAACCCCATGCCAAACTTTGGGAAAAATGGCTTTGGGGTCCCCCCAAAATCCAAACCAGACCCCAAAGCACCCTCCCCATGTTGAGGGCATGTGGCCTGAGGGGGCACGCTCACTCGGCTGCAATAACTAGCATTGTGAGCGTGCGCGCCACCGGAGGCGCGCTCGCATGCTCACTGTGTTCTGGGGGGCCAAGGAGCGGGTAGGGCGGACTTAATCGCCGCCAGCTACTGGCGATGGCCCCTCCCCCCCACAGTGAAAGAACAGAAATCCGTGTATGTAAACACTGATCTCCGTTCTGACAGAGGGGGAAGGGCGGTGATGACAGGCTTCCTGTATATGGAAGCCGTGATCACTCCCCTCCCCCTGCCAGCCCAGCCCCCATACAGATAGAACATGCCTAGGGAACACAGTTAACCCTTAGAGCGCCCCCTCCAGGCCTACCCCTTCACTGCCAATGGCATTTCTACAGTAATCAGTGCATTTTTATAGCACTGAACGCTGTATAAATACCAATGGTCCCAAAAAAAGTGTATAAATGGTCCGACATGTCTGCCGCAATATCGCAGTACCACTAAAAATCACAGATTACCGCCATTACTAGTAAAAAAATAAAAAAAACTCCAGAAATTAATTTGCATCATCTGTAAACGCAGCAATTTTTGCGCAAACCAATCAAACGCCGATTGTGATTTTTTTTTAACAAAAATATGAGGAAGAATATAAATCGGCAAAAACAAATGAAATAGGATTTTTTTGACTTGCCGTTAAATCCTTTTCTCTGAGTTCATTGACAGACACAGCCTCTTAATCTTGACATGTGGGGTATGCACCTTTTACCAGGAGTAGACTAGGCAGAACATAGTTCAGACAAAAAGCAAGCTAGCCCTTCCCAGGGGGCAGTTCTCAGGATAACCCCCTCCGCCCTGCTAGCACTTCAGTTCGTAACAAGCAGTACAAACTCAGAACACAAAGGGGTGGGATCCAATGCGAGATAGTGGCCGACGAGGCCACCAGCCCTTGTGTGGTCCATCCGCCACCACAAACAGCGCGTCCGACCTCCGGAAGGAGGCTGTGGTTGGCAAATACACCCGCAAAGCCCTAACCACATCCAATGAGTGCAAAGCAACCTCCCTAGGATGTGACGGCACGGACACAAAGAAGGAAGGACAATGTTGTCATTAATGTGAAAAGAGGAAACCCCCTTCGGTAGAAACGAAGGAGATGGACGCAGCACCACCTTGTCCTTATGCAGGACCAAGTAGGGAGACCTACAAGACAAAGCCGCCAACTCAGACACCCGCCTGGCAGATGTGATGGCCACCAAGGCGGCCACCTTTTGCGAGAGCAACAGCAAAGAAACGTCTGATCTTCTCATATGGCGGCTTCTGCAGTACTGAAAGTACCAGGTTAAGATCCCACGGCGCCAGGGGCGACCGCACCTGAGGGGCCACATGACGTACCCCCTGTAAAAACGTACGAATCAAAGAGTGCATCGCTAACGGACGCTGGAAAAGAATCGCTACCCCTTGAGGGTACTCAAAGCCAGTTTTTGATCCAGGCCCTGCCGAAGAAAGGCCAGTACACGAGCCACTGAAAAGGAACAGGGGTTCCATCCCCCAGCCTCGCACCAAGCTATACAAGCCTTCCAGGTGCGGTGATAGATCTTGCGTGACATGGACTTGCGTGCCTTGAGCATGGTGGGGATCATGGACTCAGAGACCCCCCTATCCCTCAATACCTGGGATTCAATAGCCAGGCCGTCAAAGCCAGCGAGTGTAAAGCAGGGTGCAGGATGGGCCCCTGCGACAGCAGAACTGCGTAGCAGAAGCCGCCAGGGAACATCCGTTACCATCTGAACCACGTTGGCATACCAAGGATGCCGAGGCCAATCCGGAGCCACCAGGATAGCCGGAATCCCCTCCACTTCTATCCTGCGCAACAGGCGCGGAACAAGCTTGAGAAGAGGGAAGGCGTAAAGGAGCCGGTACCGAGACCATGGAGCCACAAGGGTGTCCACGGCGTCCGCCAATAGATCCCTTGCTCTGCACACAAAGGTGCGCACCTTGCGAATTAGCCGGGACACCAGCAGGTCCACGTCTGGCGTGCCCCACCCCTGGCAGATCTGACAGAACACTTCTGGATGCAGGGACCACTCTCCCTGATCCAGAGTCTGGCGACTGAGATGTCCGCCTGCCGATTTTCTACACCCGGAATGTAAACGGCGGAGATGGCTGGCACATGAAGCTCCGCCCACCTCAAGATGTGGGCCACTTCCGCGGCTGCTGCCACGCTCTTTGAGCCGCCCTGATGGTTTACATACGCCACCGCCGTGGCGTTGTCCGACTGCACCCGAACCGGCCGACCGCGCAACCTCTCCGACCAATGGGAGAGGCAGAGACTGATCGCCCGCAGTTCCAGCACGTTGATCGGAAGACGGGACTCCTCCGAGGACCATCGGCTCTGGGCAGACAACCGCCTCAGGACTCCTCCCCAGCCCGCTAGGCTGGCATCGGTCGTGACAATCAACCATTCCAGGGGAAGAGACAACTTCCCCAGACTCAAGCCAGGGCCCGCAGCCACCAGGCAAGAGCCCCCCTGGTCTGATGATCCAACCTGATCACCCGATCCAGAGACAATGGAGACTTGTCCCACTGCAGCAGAATCGCCCACTGCAGGAGCCGGGTGTGACTCTGGGCATACAGTACCGCCTCGAAGGCCGACACCATGAGCCCCAACACCCACATGCAGAAACGTAAGGAAGACCACTGTTGTGACAGCAGAGTCCATACCGCAGTATGCAGCGTCAGCAACTTGGCCGGAGGAAAGAACACCCTCGCCTGCTCTGTGTCCAGTATCAGGCCCAGATATTCTAGGCGACGCGATGGGACCAGCATCGACTTCTGAAGGTTGATCAACCAGTCGAAGTCCCGCAGGGAGGCCAGGGTGATCGAGCTGTTGTCCTCCAGGGCAAGGAGCCGACTCCGCCCTCAGGAGCAGATATCATCTAGATATGCCACCACCGCAATGCCCCCTCTGCCTCAGCAGAGCCAGCACCGGAGCCAACAGCTTGGTGAAGACTCGCAGAGCGGAGGCTAGGCCGAAGGGGAGAGCCACAAATTGGTAGTGGAGGTCCCTCACCGTGAAACGCAGGAAACGCTGATGCCAAACACAAATGGGAACGTGAAGGTACACGTCCCTGATGTCCAGAGAAGCCAGGAAATCCCCCTGGCTCAGCGCGGCCACGACAGAACGGACTGACTCCACCCTGAATTTGCGCGCCTTCACGAAGTGAGTGAGCGCCTTTAGGTCCAGAACCGGCCTGACTCCATCCTTCTTTGGAACCACAAAGAAGTTGGAATAAAACCCGCTGAACCGTTCCGCAGAAGGGACTGGGACAATCACCCCCTGCTTGAACAGAGCATGGACAGCCCCAAACAGAGCTTGCCGATGCCCCGGAGGGAGTCTCAGATTTGAGGGGAAGAACCTGTCCAGTGGCAGGGTACATTACTCTATGTTGTACCCGGATGACACCACCCAAAGAACCGAGATGCGGGCGGTCCACCAGGCCACGAACCCCAGAAGCTGACCCCCCACCCGAGCCTCCGGCGGGGGCAACTCATCATGCGGAGGAGAAGCGGGCTTCTCCTCCACCTTCCCGGACTTGCGCTGCCAGGGACGCTTCTGGTTCCCTGCGGCAGCCTTGCCGGACCGATTACCTGCGCTCGCTGCACCAGGCGCACGAAAAAAAAACGCTTCTGGGTAGAGAAAGAGGGACCCCGTTTTCGGCGTTGCTCCCGCCGCTTGTGTTCCGGAAGAAAAGTACTCTACTCCCCAGTGAAATCCTTCATGATCTCCATCCAGGGAAGTCCCAAACAGCCGGCAGGTCTGTGAGGCCTTTTTTTGATGCATAGTCGCTCGACCAGCACCTTAGCCACAACAGCCGTCTAATGATGATCGCAAAAACTGCCAGTTTTGACAGCATGGGCCGCGTCGCAGAGGTACCTGGGACCCAGCGCCAGCTGGTCAGCCAGCTGAACCGACTCCAAAGGAACCACTAGGTCCCCCAAATCCTTGTGCAACACTGTCGCCCACTCCATGAGTGACTGCGCCACCATAGCTGGCGCCAGTACCGGCCGCATGGCCGCCCCCGCAACCAGGAACATAGCCTTGGACACCGCCTCTGTCCGCCTGTCGGCTGGATTTTTAAAAGATGGAGAACCATCGGGATAGTGGTAGCCTCGTTCAGACGGGCCACCGGCGGGTCTACCACAGGGGACACCCACTTCTGCAACAAGCTATCCTCAAAAGGATAGCACACAGAAAATCGTTTTGGTAATGCGAACAAATTCTGAGGACGCTGCCATTCCTTGTAGTCAAACTGATCAAAATATGGCACATAAGGGAAAACCCTAGGAGCCCGAGCCGGCCTATGGGACCCAAAGGCGTAAGCCGCCTCCTGCGACATCCTGGCCTGGCCCAAACGCAGCGTCTCGCGGACGGCAGCCACCAGGGAGCCCACCAACGCCTTTTCCCCATGCTACGGTGGACCCCTGCTCCTCCTCACCATCAGAAGGGTCCAATACCCCATCTGACAGATCCACGGGGGGTCCTTGTGACCACATAACCCCCTTCCGGCTCCGAATCCTCTTCAGAGGATGGGGGAGGGGGTGTACGCTTCTTCGCCACCCCCCCTACCATGGACCGGTTCCACCAGGGGCAAGAAACTCCTCCAGAATTGAAGTCAGTTTGTCTAGTGGGACTACAGGTCCCAGCGCCGCCGGAGCCTCTGCGGAGACTTCCGGAATAGACACTCCCAGTTCAGCCACCATTGTGCCACCCCCCGGAACACTTGAGGCCTACAGGCCGCCCGCCTGCCACAAAGCCACCCCTCAGCTGCCCCCGCACAGCGGCCCGGAAATGCATAGGAGGACCCGCACTGCGCCGCTACCAGCACCCCAGGGAGAAGCCAGCTATACTTGCTGAAGGTCTGCCGTATCTGCCTCCACTGCTGCTGCTGCTGGGAGCTCCACCACACGTGTCGACCACGTCGTCCAGAATGAGGAAACGGCGCCAAAGCACATGCTATTTGCCCATCAGGAGACCAACCAAAAATAGCCGCTGAGCGAGCACTAGAGGCCAAAACCACCAAAAAATGGCCACAACTCCGGCAAAATGGTGGCCGGCCCCGAAAAAAAAGGGATTTTTTGTATAACTTACCGTAAAATCCTTTTCTCTGAGTTCACTAACAGATGCAGCCTTCTTATGACACATGGGTTATGCTCATCCTACTATGAGTAGACTAGGCAAAACAAACAAAAGCAAAGGTTGGCGCCTCCCAGGGGGCCGTCCTCACCTTAGCATATAATCCCCCTGCCCTGTACAGCACATCAGTTCGTAACAAGCCCTACAAAACCAACGTAGAGGGGGGGCTTGGCCAGCAGCGGAGGAAGACGGTCGCAGTTTTCAGAGCTCCGCTCTTTCAAGAGAAGAAAAACGCTAATTACCGCTATTTACAACATTTTTTTTTCTTCTCTGTATATCTTACCCCATCCAATGATGGCCACCTAGATTAAAAACTCCTCATAAGGGACTTAATACTTTGCAAAGCAATTCACCAAGATGGGGAAAAATGACCAAAACCCACAGCAAGTCCGCAAGGATTCTATCCCCCAAACACCGGGCAATATTCCGGCAATGTTTAGAATGGCGGGGGGTGAGAACCGTTCAATATCAGATATGGAATGTAAGAACCCCACTGGTACAACTGCACAAGGCGGTTCAGCCCATGCACATATATCCCCACCAACCTCATTGAACCAACCACTAAATCTTGGAGACCTTCATGCTGTAGCGGCAGATATAAAAGCCACCCTTACTGCAGCAATTTCAGATCTCAAAACGGAAATTCATGCAGTCTCTACTCGAATTGGGGAAGTCAAACAAACCACTTCACGCCACGCAGCGGTGATCAGGCAAGTCCAAAGAACAACAGACTCTAACCTCTCCCACATTATAGAGATACACAGACATCTCGAAGACCTGGATAACCGTGGCAGACCCCCACAATATACGCATTAGGGGCATTCCAGAATCCGTTGAACAGCATCAAATAGAACAAACAGTCTCTGGCCTATTCAACGACCTCCTGGAGAGACCAGCAGATTCCCCCATAGAGATGGAAAGGATCCACAGGGCACTAAGGCCTAAAGGGAGAGATTCTGACCCACCAAGAGACATGGTCTGCTGCCTAGTCAACTCTCCACTCAAAGAAGCCATCCTTAGGAAAGCACGGGAACGCAACAGAGTACAACTTAATGGCACAGAAATTAAACTCTTCCAGGATCTCTCCACTATCACTCTAAACCACAGAAGAGCACTGAGACCCC
This sequence comes from Glandirana rugosa, assembly GCA_018402905.1. Classification (NCBI taxonomy): domain Eukaryota; kingdom Metazoa; phylum Chordata; class Amphibia; order Anura; family Ranidae; genus Glandirana; species Glandirana rugosa. Next base: position 134,992 of record BLSH010160224.1, on the reverse strand, counting down.
TGTTGGACCAACTCAGTGGCAGGGGTATTCCATACAGATGGAAGTTCCCCTTCTGTTTATCAGCTACATGGAGGGGACACTCCGCTTACCTCCGCACCCCGGCCGACCTCCAGTCATTCTGTGAAGCCCTGAACATGCCTTTAGTTGAAGTCCCAGACTGGTACAGTTCATTTTCTATCGCAGATAACTGGATCGAAGTAGCAAGCGACAGCACTCCCAGAGCCCAGAGACATCGAGACAGGAGACGCAGAAACTCTTCAAACTCTCCACCACTCAATCAAAACCGCAGAGATGAGAACCATAGAAGTCCAGGGGCTTCCCCCCCTCGCAGAAGAGACCGCATCAACAGCTAAACACCCGAAATGAACACAGTCAAGACAGATCACTTGTTTATTATCACAACGTAAATATGAACTCCAGACAAACTGCCTTGCCGTATGCCATATCATACACCAGGAACACTCCCACTCCCCGAACAGCGACTAGATCTGTCGGTTATACCTCACCACAAGGCAATGCCTTAATCCCAGACTTCTAACATGAAGGACAAGAACATGCTTCTGGTCGTAGCTAGGTACTCAAAAATCCGATCCACATAAAATACATAGGACAATCTAGCCTTCCTTAATTAGACCAGAGCATACAACATTATCGATCATACGCTACTGACCTGACAGATCTACTACTGGAACGAACTAACTATAAGGGGTATAAAGCATCCTATGGCATAGTTCTGGTCATTTCAGGGAAGTTATGTGAATCCCTTAGTTAGTATCTTGATGAGTCTGTCTTGTCACTTGGGTAAACTACAACCAAATGTTTTTTTTTTGTGATCTGTATCTTTTCTTAACCAATGACCTTTTTGTAGTGTTCAAACAGCTTTATGGAATCTTCTCATGTTACATCAGAGAACATACCAAAGAAACGTTTAACCTAGAGGTCATGTGAGTTTCCAATATATGTTCTGTTTCTGTTCACACAGAGTATTCTCAATCGTTAAGATGTTATGCATTTGTTTCATGTTGTCGGGCTCCCGCCGGGGCGGCGGAACTCCTGGAGCTGCCCTGGGCGGTTCCGGGGGTTCCGAAGCCCCGGTGATGGACACCATATAACCTATGGTATTGTGACAAACCCCAAATTCAGAAATCCCGGGTAATATCAGGAGTATGGTAATCCTATATCCCCCTGACTTGCTGGCTAACCCCTCACACTCTAGCTTTACTTCCCTGTTTTAATATCTAATTCTGTCTCACGCATCAATGCAAAATAGTTTTGCACAAGAAAGACTCCCCAATCCTAATCAAGGTAATACTTAACACCCCTCAACACTAACCATCCTATCCATGCAAAGCAATAATAGGCATCACCAAACAATAGAAGGGATAAGAATGACTCCTCATATGCCCCCTAGCTACCCAATAGGGAAGCAGTCCTCCCACCCCATTACCCCTCTGCCCGCACATACTCGCACACTGACCCACATGTTAATATTCGCAGTCCCCTTGAATATAATGTTTAACCCAGCTCCAATACCACAGGAATGCTTCCAGAAATCGTTACCTGACTTCTCCTTCAACCAGAGAGATGCATACCTCTCTCTTGACCTCACTGGACTCTCTTTTCCTATCCCTATATATCTTTTTTTTTCTACTCCTTGTTTACTCTTTATCTTTCCTCTTTCCCCGGCCTCTTCCCTCGGTCGCCAGCTCCCCTCGCCAACCCAGAACTAACCGATCAAGTGTTTCTCAACAGTGACCTCAAAACTAAACTATAAACAATCATGCCTCAACCAAACACCCAAAACTTCCCTTCCAAATTGAGAATAGTTTCCATCAATGCCAAGGGACTCAACATCCCGGAAAAGCGCTCTCTTTTACTCCGAGAAGGACACAAACTGAAAGCGGACATAACCCTAATACAGGAGACTCACTTTCAGTTAAACAAGGTCCCAAAGCTAAAAGATGGCAGATTTACCTCTGGATACCACTCATCCAACAAGAACTCTAAAACAAAAGGCGTCTCAATCCTCATTTCCAAACATACCCCCTTCAATGTACAAGAATCCCTCTTAGACCAGGAGGGAAGATATGTATTCCTGAAGGGCACACTGAAAGGACACCCCATCACGTTAGCGAATATTTACGCCCCTAATACCAAACAGGTGCCCTTCTTCCGCCATATAGGCAATACGCTTCTTAATTTCATGTCGGGTATATTAATTCTAGGAGGGGATTTCAATGTCCCGCTCAACCCACTCCTAGACACCTCAACAGGTACCTCAGCCCTTCCATACAGGGCACTAAAACAAATTAAATTGCAGCTACACAACCTATTATTACACGATACATAGAGAACATTTAACCCACAAGTAAAGGATTATACATACTTTCCCCGATCCACCAGAAGTACTCCAGAATCGATTATATATTTATAACCCAACAAGATCTACCTTACCTACACAAGGCCACAATAGAACGGATTACATTTTCTGATCACCACCCTATAACAATAGAACTAGTCTTCCCAGAAAAATTGTCCAAGACAAAAACATGGAGACTCAACCCGTCCTTACTTAATGACATAAAAGAGAGAGAAAGTTACATCCTGCCTACGGAACTACTTTTTAGAAAACGATGTACAAGAAACCTCCAAGCTCTATGTCTGCGAGGCTCACAAATGCGTGGTCCACGGAGAGCTACTCAAAATAGCTGCCAGAATCAAAAAAAGACAGCAAGTGAAAATTTCAACCCTCCTAACTAAAATCCGATCACTAGAATCTTTCCACAAACTAAACCTTGCCTCAGCAACACTTCAAGAACTCATAAATACCAGAAAACTCCTAGTAGAGGAACTGAACCTTAGAACCAAAAGACAATACATTCTTAGACACAAAATTTTCTACGAACAAGGGAACAAGAGTGGAAGACTCTTAGCCAAAGCGGTACAAAACAAAAAGAGTAGCGATACCATTCATCATATTAAAGATAGCCAAGGCACGATTCATTCCTCTAATGAAAAAATTGCACACCAGTTTGAAGATTACTATAAATCACTATACAATATCCCCCCAAATCACCTGTACGCCTTTAATCCTGCAAAGAAAGCCCATGACATACAAGCTTTCCTATCCAGACATGGCCTTTCTCCCTTAACCACGAACCAAATAAATAAATTAAAAACGCCCATATCTGAACTAGAATTTGAGAGAGCAATCAAGGACATGAAAGTAGGCAAAGCCCCGGGCCCGGACGGGCTACCCCTCCAATACTATAAATCTATTAGAGAGACCCTCACGCCTTTTTTTCTCTCAGCCTTTCGCTCACTCGAATCTCACAATCATCCCCTCCCCCATATCTCTTGGAAGCACATATCGTGGTTATTCCTAAGGATGGGAAAGACCCTGCCCTGGTGACCAATTATCGACCCATATCGCTCATCAATGTTGATGTCAAAATATTCGCAAAAATTTTGGCCAATCGTTTGCTCCCACTCCTTCCTTCTCTTATCTCTCTAGACCAAGTAGGCTTTATTCCCGGCAGAGAGGGAAGAGACAATACAATAAAGGCTCTGAACATACACTACTGGATGAACAGAGAGAAGAAGAGGAGACAGGGTTTCTTCCTTTCTTTAGACGCCAAAAAGGCGTTCGACAGGGTGGCATAGGATTATATACAGGCTGTACTCCGAAACATGGGAATGCCCAAAATAATGCTATCATATAAACTCACTTTATTCAAACCCCACAGCCAGAGTACGAACAAACGGCCACCTGTCGAACGCCTTCAAGCTCCATAATGGCACCAGGCAGGGCTGCCCCTTATCACCCCTTTTATTTGTGCTTACATTAGAACCTCTTCTTAATAAAATAAGATCGAGCTCAGATATTAAAGGCATGATGGTCTCGGACCACACATATAAGGTAGCTGCGTTTGCAGACGACCTACTACTTTTCCTTTCAGAACCAACTACAACAATCCCAAATCTACTGAAAGTTCTAGATCATTTTCACCAAATTTCGAACTTTAAAATTAATTACTCAAAATCTTGGGCACTCAATATAACACTTACCAAAGAAAAATTACAGCAATGTCAGTCTAACTTTCCCTTCAAATGGGCCAAAGACTCAATAACATACCTAGGAATCAAGATTCCCCAATCCCTCTCAAATCTTTTCCAATACAATTTTACTCCAATATTGAAAGAAACCAAGGAAGACCTCAAGCGATGGAATGCCTTAAATGTTTCATGGTTTGGAAGGGCTTCCCTTCTTAAAATGATGATACTACCTAAGTTCCTCTACTTATTCCAAACTATCCCCACTCACATCCCAAACTCTTTCTTCAGAGAAGCCCGACAAGCTTTCTCACTATTCATTTGGCAACACAAACCCCCAAGAATCAAATATGACAGATTGATTCTCCCCAAACACAAAGGAGGAATAGCTCTCCCCGACCTACGCCGATACTTCCAGGCAGCTCACCTCACACGCATAGTGGACTGGAATATCCACTCCTCCTGCAAAGATTGGGTCCCTCTGGAACATAAAATTCTAGCACACAGCCTAAAGTCTTCCCCCTGGCTACATCCAAGCCATATTCCTTTGGAAAGCAAACTTCATCCTTTGACGGGCCCAACCGTAGCCTGCTTCCATAACGCTTGTAAAAAATCTAACCCAACCCCCTGGCTCAGCCCCCTAACTCCCCTGAGGCACAATCCTGACTTTGCTTCAGGCATGGAGAGTAACTTCTTGACCAAAATCTGGCCCTACAAAAGACATAATAGTGAAACATTTCTTCCGAAATAAATCACTCTTAACCTGGGAAGAAATGAATAATATCACTGCCCCCAACCCATTCCCCAAGTGGCCATATCTGCAGATAAGAAGTTATTTAAGCAAACCAACGACTTTGCTTCATTGGAATAAAGATCTTACTACTCTTGAGGAGTTATGTTCTAAAACAACACCACAGAGACATCTAATCTCCACCCTATATTCCTCCTTATTTGTGGACCAATCTACTTTTCCTAATCACACTTGCACCGCTTGGGAGCAAGATCTTGACACGCAAATAACGGAGGAAGATTGGGAGACTGTCTGCCATTACACCCACAAAGGCTCACTCAATGTCGCCACTCAGGAATGCAACTTCAAAATCCTATCAAGGTGGTACAGAACACCTGAACTCATTCACAAGTTCTCTCCATCTATTCCGAATAGATGCTGGCGCTGCAATGCAGACTGTGGCTCCTTTATCCACATTTGGTGGACATGTCCACGCATAACTGAATTTTGGAAGATGGTACATGAACAAATACGTGCAGTCACAAAGGAACACATCGCTTTTTCCCCAGCAACATATCAACTCCATCACAATACCTTACCAAAACGACGCTATCTTAAGTCTTTGACTATGTATATGATTAACACAGCTAGACAGTGTATCCCATCTAATTGGCTGACATCAAACATTCCCACAAAAGAGGAGTGGTTTCGGAGGCTAAACTACACTGAAAGAATCGAAGAGCTCATCAGCATTGCACATGAAGTGCACCCTAAATTTTTAACAACCTGGCACAGATGGCACCTATTCAAATTTGATCCTGATTAGTAGCCCCACCCAGCTACTCTTGTCATCCATGGGCGTGGGGACCCGATGACCTGGGAGAGCGAGGCCGGCGCTCCCTCTCACCTTCCCCTTCCTCACTTACTTCTCTTTTCCTTCCTACCTCTTTTCTCCCTTGTACTTTCCATATTCTTATGTACCCTGGAACATACCCCAACGACAACATTTCCTCAAGCATAATCAAACCCAAATGCGACCATAAAAAAAAAAAAAAAAAAAAAGACATTCTAAGGGTTTATACCTTCCCCACACGGATCTCAAACCAGCCCTCCTCAAACACCCTTTTCTATTACCATGAGCATCCATATCGTTATATCCAAGACTTGATTCTTATCAGCCTGTTTAATATGTTATGGTTACATGCTTTTGAGAAATATGATCCACTGCTTACGACATTCAAATCCTATTTGACGGATGGTATGTACTTTTCTTCATTGTTGTTACCTTATGATATTTTGTCTGATGATTCTTTTGTTTCTGTATACCAATGCTTTATCTCAATAAAAACGTATGGAACAAAAAAAAAAAACAATGCAGAGGGGTGGGTGCTGCGTCTGTCAGTGAACTCAGAGAAAAGGATTTTACGGTAAGTTATACAAAAAATCCCTTTTTCCTCTTCCGTTCACTGACAGACGCAGCCTTCTTATGAAACATGGGGACGTCCCAAAGCTGTGCCAATCAAGAGGGGTGGGCAAACCATAACAACTGTACCCAACAGAAAAACGCCCTCTCAGGCGGCGCTAACCGCGCCTATACTGCCGCTTGTAATACTTTGCGGCCAAAAGCAGCATCCGAGGATGCTGAAACATCAATTTTGTAAAACTTAGTAAATGTGTGCACTGAGGCCCAAGTAGCTGCCTTGCACACCTGAGACACCGAGGCTTGGTGTCTAAACGCCCAGGAAGTACTAACTGCCCTGGTGGAATGAGCCGTGACCGGAAACGGGGGAACCTTGCCCCGAATCTCATATGCATGAGTCTTCCGTATCCAACAAGACACGGTAGCTGACGAGGCCGCCATGCCTTTGCACGACCCTTCCGTCAGCAAAAACAAAGAATCAGACTTCCGAAAGGAAGCTGTAGAACTTAAATACACCCGCAAAGCCCTCACCACATCCAAAGAATGCAGTTCGATTTCTTTGGGATGCGACGGGTGCGGGCACAATGAGGGAAAAACAATATCCTCCTTTAAATGAAAGGAAGAAACCACCTTCGGAAGAAACGAAGGGGAAGATAGCAAAACTGCCTTGTCCTTATGGAGGACCAAGTAAGGTGACTTGCAGGATAATGCTGCCAACTCAGACACCCGTCTGGCGGAAGTGATAGCCACCAGAAAGGCCACTTTCTGCGACAACAGTCTTAAGGGAATGTCCCTAATCTTTTCATATGGTGGTTTCTGCAGCACAGAAAGCACCAGATTCAAATCCCACGGCGCCAGAGGCGACCGTATCTGAGGAGCCACATGACGTACCCCCTGTACAAATGTACGGATCAATGAATGAGACGCCAAGGGTCGTTGAAAAAGAACCAACAGGGCCGAAATTTGCCCCTTAAGCGTACTTAACGCCAGGTTCTTGTCCAGTCCTTGCTGCAAAAACGACAGTACTCTGGACACCATATACGAGCGGGGGTCCCAACCCCCTGCCTCACACCAAGTAATATAGGACTTCCAGGTCCTATGATAAATCCTACGTGAGGTACTCTTACGCGCCTTGATCATAGTAGGGATCACAGAGTCAGAGACACCCCTATCCCTCAACACCTGGGACTCAATAGCCAAGCCGTCAAAGCCAGCGAGGGTAAAGCAGGGTGCAAGATGGGCCCCTGAGACAGTAGGTCTTCGCGAAATGGAAGACGCCACGGAACATCTGCCACCATCAGCACTACGTTGGCGTACCAAGGGCGCCGGTGCCAATCCGGAGCTAAAGGATTGTCGGGATTCCCTCTACTTCTATCCTGCGTACAACCCGCGGCAGAATCTTTAGAGGAGGAAAGATGTACAGTAGCCGATACCGACCCCAGGGCGCTACTAGTGTGTCCGAGGCGACCGCCAACGGATCTCTTGTTCTGCACACAAAGGCCTGTACCTTGTGATTGTACCTGGAGGCCATAAGGTCCACCTCTGGTGTGCCCCACTTGAGGCAAATCTGGCAGAACACTTTTGGATGTAGGGACCATTCCCCTTGATCCAGCGTCCTGAGGCTGAGAAAGTCCGCCTGCCAATTTTCCACGCCTGGGATGTAGATTGCAGAGAGAGCTGGCACGTGAAGTTCTGCCCACTGAAGGATCAGAGCCGCCTCTGCGGCTGCTGCCGAGCTTCTTGTTCCACCCTGATGGTTCACATATGCCACAGCCGTGGCATTGTCCGACTGAACCCAGACAGGGAGGCCCCGCAGCCTTTCTGACCAATGGGACAGGCAAAGTCTGATCGCTCTCAGCTCCAGTATATTTATCGGAAGACACGCTTCCCGTACTGACCAATGACCCTGGGCAGAGAACTGACCCAGGATGCCTCCCCAGCCCAACAGGCTGGCATCCGTTGTTACCATCGACCAATTGAGGGGGGGGGGGGAACCTTTCCCCAATTTTAGGGCCGGAGCCCGAATCCACCAGATCAAGGATCCTCGGGACTGCTGATCCAACCTGATTAGCCTGTCTAGGGATAGGGGAGATTTGTCCCACTGCGACAAAATCGCCTTCTGCAGGAGCCGAGTGTGACTCTGGGCGTAAGGTACCGCTTCGAAAGTTGACACCATGAGCCCCAACACTCGCATACAGAACCGTAAGGAGAACCAATGGCGTGATAACAGGGTTCGTACTGCTGCCTGAAGTGTCACGAGTGTTAGAAACACCCTTGCCTGTACCGTGTCCAAAATCAGACCCAGGTACTCCAGCCGGCAAGACGGAGTCAATGATGACTTCTGCAGGTTGATCAGCCAACCGAACTCTTCTAACGTGGACACCGTGATTGTCACGTACTCCTCCGGAGCTGTAGCAGACTCTGCTCTCAGGAGTAAATCATCGAGGTACGCTACAACCGCGATACCTCTCTGTCTCAGCAACGCCAGCATCGGGGCCACCACCTTGGTGAACACTCGGGGAGACGAGGCCAGCCCGAAGGGAAGTGCCATAAACTGGTAATGCAGGTCCCCCACTGCGAAACACAGAAAACGCTGATGACTAAGACAGACCGGAACATGGAGATACGCATCCCTGATATCCAAGGAAGCCAAGAATTCCCCTTGGTGCAGGGCGGCCCCGACCGAGCGGATGGACTCCATCCTGAAACTCTTCGTCTTTACGAAGCGGTTTAACGCCTTCAGGTCCAGAACTGGTCTGACCCCGCCCTTTTTGGGCACCACAAAAAGGTTTGAGTAAAATCTGTGAAATCTTTCCACCGTGGGTACCGGTACAATCACCCCCTCCCGACGCTCCTGAGGGAGTCTCAAGTTTGAGGGGGAAGAACCTTTCTGGGGGCAGAGAGCTGAATTCTATCCTGTACCCGGAGGACACTACCTCCAGTACCCACCGATCGGTGATGTGGGCAGCCCATCTGTCTGCGAACCCCAGTAACCGGCCCCCCACCCGTGAGGCGGGTGGGGGCAACCCATCATGCGGAGGTAAATTTATCCTTTGCTTTTTCGGACTTATGCTGCCAGGGCCTTTTACTGTGCCCTGCGAAAGCCTTCCCGGCTTTGAAGCCCTTACCCGCTGAGCCGGGTGCCCGAAAAAACTTCTTCTGACCTGAAGAGACAGGGCCCTGCCTACGGCGACAATCTTGCCGCTTTGGCTCTGGAAGGAAAGTACTCTTCCCTCCCGTGAAATCCTTAATGATTTCATCTAACTGTGGGCCGAACAGACGTTCTCCCTGAAAGGGAAGATCTGCCAGAGCTTTCTTTAAAGCCTGGTCGCCCGACCAAGAGCGTAGCCACAGCACCCGCCTGATAACAATTGAAAAAACAGACATTTTGACAATATGGGAAGAAGGTCCAAAGCAGCATGGCATATGTAGCGGAGACCTTCTTCCAAATGTTGTGCCGGCTGTACTTCAGCCTGTGCACCTTCACTAGACAAACCAGTGTGTAGTGCGGCAGCGTGCTCACGAAGAGACTGTGCCGCCATCGCAGCTGCTAGCACCGGCCGCATGGCTGACCCAGCCAACAAGAATAGTGCTTTAGACACTGCCTCTGTGCGGCGATCGGCCGCCTCCCTAAAGGATGGAGACCCCTCCAAGGGAATGGTAGTTGCTTTATTTACCCGAGCCACGGTTTAGTAAAGCTTTCCTCAAAGGGGTAGCGAACCGCAAAGCTCTTAGGCAAAGCAAAGGAATTTGGTGGCCTCCGCCATTCCTTGAACACCGCCTGTTCAAACACCTGATCATAAGGGTAAGCCCTAGGGGACCTAGGGGGTTTAAGCGGTCCACAAACATATGCAGACTCATGCGACTCCCCTGCTTGGTCAAGCCGCATGGAGTCGCAGATATCAGTGATCAGTGCTTCCACTATCGCTTTATCGCGCGAAAAAGGAGCCTCCTGATCCTCTTCGCCCTCTGAGGGCAGTTCATCCTCTGAAAGATCCACAGGTGTGACCATTGAGGTGCTCTCTAGATCCGAATCCTCCCCTGAGGAAAGAGGGGGGGTGGGCGTTTCTGGGGGCCCCTCGGAGCTGGCACCCCTGCCCGGGGAAAGAACTCCCCAAACACCGCCCTCAGCTGTTCCAAGGACACTAATGTTCCTGGGGTGGACTGCCCGGGGAAAGAACTCCCCAAACACTGCCCTCAGCTGTTCCAAGGACACTAATGTTCCTGGGGTGGATTGTAGATCCGCAGGTACCCCTGCCATAGTATTGCTGGCCTCTGACATCCCAGCCTTCCGGCACCCCCACTGTGTGACCACCACCTCTACCCCACCAATCAGCCAGGGAGACCCGGGAGGATTGCACCCACCGCTACCAGCACCCAGGGAGAGCCAGCTATACTTGCTGTTTTGATGCCTCAGCACTCCGACCGAAGAGCAATGCCCACAAACTACTGAACTCCAGGAGCTTGTTACTGTGTGTCAGCCACATTGTCGAAGCGCAAACCAGAAGCTCACTTACGTTTAAACACTTCCTGTAAAAGGACTGAACTTCTCTCAAACGACCACTGGGGGCCGCCAGAGAGCAGGCTGGAAACCGCATGGTTATCAAACAATGGACGCTGCCATTAACACATGCGCGGTCGGCCACACGAACGAGCGGAGTTCCACACTCAAATGGCGGCCACTCACCAGTCCGACTGGCGCAGCGGTTAGCCACCGGAGCAGACCTACCTCCCCAAAAGGAGTCATGCTGCTGGCCAGGCCACTGGACAGGCGTACCAGTCACTGGGCTCTAGTGGGTTTTAGCCACTGCGGTGGGCCCCCCTAAGGGTAGCTCGCATAGTGTCGGCCGGACTGGGGAAAGTTTTGGATTCGAGATATCCTCTATACCACCAGCCAGCTTCTTGATAGCAGTCTTCATAAGACGAATCTTCAGGAGACCGCAGATCCCATAGGGAACCAGGTCTACTCCTTGCACTAGGCAAATAAAAACTGATGTGCTGTACAGGGCAGGGGGATTATATGCTAAGGAGAGGAAGGCCCCCTGGGAGGGGCCAACCTATGCTTTTGTTTGCTTTGCCTAGTCTACTCCTAGTAGGATGAGCATAACCCATGTGTCATAAGAAGGCTGCGTCTGTCAGTGAACGGAAGAGAAATGGCGGCAATCGTCGCATGGCCAGGGGACCCAGAACAGCAGCAACGGAGGTGGGATGCGGAGGGGGGGCAAGGCCGAGGGGGACGACCAGAACCACCTACACCCAGACGGGGAAGGGGGGGGGGGAAACCTGCCAGCCCCCCTCTGCACCCCCGAGGGGGGAGGGGAAGCCTACTCACCCTTCCAGACGGGCGCAGCGGGTAGCCACCGGAGACAGACCTGCCTCCCCTACAGGTGGGGAGGGAGCTGCCGGCCATGCGACACCTCGATGCGAGCTGCAGCCCGGTCACTCAGTGCGCTGGTGGGACGTTTAACCCACCGGCCGCCCCGCATGGAACGGGGCCCGATGCGGCCAACCCCGCAAGCAGCTAAGGCGCACTGGGGAGACTACCTGGACCTAAAGATCTCCAGCCTGTCACTCAGCCAGCTGCTTGATTGCATTCTTCATCAGATAGCTTGAGCAAAAACAAAAAATTGGGGAACCGCAGATCCCAGCAGGGAGCCAGGTCCTACTCCTTGCACTAGGCAGATAAAACTGAAGTGCTAGCAGGCCGGAGGGGGTTATGCAGAGTGAGGACTGCCCCCTGGGAGGGGCTAGCTTGCTTTTTGTTCTGCCTAGTCTACTCCTAGTAAAAGGTGCATACCCCACATGTCAAGATTAAGAGGTCAATGAACGAAAGAGAATTTTTTTTATTTTTTTTATTTTTATTGGATTTGTATTTTAGCAAAAAGGAAGAAAACTGGTTATTTTGCAAAAATGTCGCTCTTTTTTTTATTTATAGCGGCGATCAGAAATGACGCAGAGGAGATCAAATACCACCAAAAGAAAGCTCTATTTGTGGGTAAAAAAAGGACGCAAATTTTGTTTGGATACGTCACATGACCACGCAATTGTCAGTTAAAATGACGCAGTGCCAAATCGCTAAAAGTGCTCTGGTCCTAAAGCCTGAAATTCTTCCAGGGCTGAAGTGGTTAAAGGAATATTTCATGTTGCTTTTGTTTTTTTGTTCACTTTAACCATTATTAAAACCACTGCTCCTGTAAAAAACAAATCAATGTATAAACTTGTTTTTCTATTCAGACATGTCCCCTAGGGCTAAGGCTGTTAAAATTAGAGAGAGGGGGTGGTAATGTTTTTTTTATGGCAATGAACTTGAACGTGCAACATTGTACCCAAAGTAAATTGGCATCCTTTTTTCCCACAAATAGAGCTTTCTTTTGGTGGGATTTGATTACCTCTGTGTCAATTCTGATCACCACTATAAACAAAAAGAGCGACAATTTTGAAAAAAATAATATTTTTTACTTTTTGCTATAATACATGTCCAAAAAAAAAATATAAAACAACAAAATGTATTCATCATTTTTGGCCGATATATATTCTTCTACACATTTGTGGGAAAAAAATTGCAATCAGCATTTATTGATTGGTTTGTGCAAAAGTTGCCGCGTTTACAAACCATGAGAATTAATTTCTTAATTGTTACATTTTTTTTTTTTTTTTTTTTACTAGTAATGGCGGCGATCTGCTATTTTTATATGGACTGCGATATTGCGGTGGACATGTCGGACATTTTTGACAATTTTTGGGACCAATGACATTTATACAGTGATCAGAAATTGAAATATCCACTGATTACTGTATAAATGTCATTGGCAGGGAAGGGGTTAACTGTGTTTTCCAACTGTATGGTGGCTGGGCTGCCAGGGGCACCAGAGATCTAACTGATCCCGAGTACAGGGATTAGTAGAGCTCTGACATGCCGCCTGCCAGAATGGGGAACCGCCGTGTTTACATTGGCGGTTCCCCGTTCTGGCTCTGTACAAGGCAGTGCTACGTCTTGGCCTAGGCCAACAAGGCCGAGGCCTTGGGCGGCCCTTTGGGGGGGGCGGCACTGCCCCCCACATGAAAAAAATCCCTCCTCCAGTCCTCCTCCCTAATCAGCCCATTCACTGCTGGGGTTGCTGGCTGCAGCGTTCAGAGAGCGTCTCTCTCATAGAAGCGTGTGGTGACAGCTCCCCCCTCCCCCTCCTCTCCACACAGACGGGAGAGCAGATGAGAGAGAGATGGTCAGTGTCTCCTCCCGTGTTATGACCCTAAGCTGCACAGGGCCAGTTGGATTTTAGTCAGCAGCGGACTCAGCCACTGTATATTCTGTATATGTGACCTGGAGGGATGAGAGTAAGATACTGATCCTCACTGTCTCCTTGCAAACCTCATGCAGGGGCTTATCTGTGCTCCAGCTTTCCAACTTTGTTTCTCCTATCCTCTGTTATCTGAAATAGGTCTCTGGTAATTAACCCTCTGTGTCCCTGGTGCTAGGAGAGGATTGTGCTTTACTTCTCTGCTTCAATGGACACTGCTGCTTACCTAAATGATTACAGTTTATATCTGCAGGGTGGTGCTTCTGGTATAAATGCCACTTAACATCTTAGTGTCTGCTTGTATATATTGGATAACCTGCCTTCTGACATATGAAGAAAAGTGTCATTTCTCATTATAGATCACTCTGTTTTTTATTGCCCACCCTGCTAACTACATTTGAGGCTGGGTTTACACTGGAACCTGCAGCGGCTCACAGCAGGGGTCCGGTGTGTCCTGGTTCCTTGTTTCAGGTCCAATTTCAGCCCAAATTTTGGGCTGAATTCGGACCTGAAAATGTTCCAAAAGATGCACAGCTTTTTTGTGCAAAACTCACAGGACCTGCTGAGGAAATATGTGAACCGGCTCCATAGAGAGCCGGTCAATATCTCCTGCTATTGCGAATTGTATGCAGAGAATCCAGCCTTAGGCTGGGTTCACACCTATGCGAATTGGAGGTGGGTCCCGTTTGGGACACTTACTTGTGCTCTGCTGTGACCCAGAATCAGCCGTCAGGGAGCTAAAGTCTGCTGTTCGCTAACATGAAAGGGTCCTGACCATTTTGTCAGGATCCATCCAGATGTCTGATCAACAGTCGGCTCAGCCTCTCAAAGCACCTGAGAGCATGAGCCAGATGCTCCTGTCCCCTTTCCAGCACAACATTCCAGTGAGTGCTGAATGGTCAAAGAAGAGAGTGGCGACTGACAGTCACCACTTTCTGCTTAGAGTTCACCCGAGAACTAATCGATCAGCCATCATGTGATTGTTCAGCTCTCCGGATTAGAGCCAATGGGGAACAGCTACAGCATGGAGGTGCATATGTGTGTTTTGTTAAATCAACCCCAAGTGTCTCCAAAAGAGTGCTTTTTAGAATCACCAGTTTCTTAGCCAAGCCTACATGAAAAGTTAACTATGTAGCAAGTAGGCTTTACATCTCAAAGTTTAATCACAATTTGCTCACCATCTCCCAAAAGTAAGTGGCCATTTCATCTCGATTCTGCAATATGGCCCAAATAAAGAGATCAATCCATGGGGAAGTTGACTTCATAGTGTAATACTTTTGTTCTCCACTGAATTGATTCTGTGAAAAATAGGTAAAGTCAGAATATAACACAATAAAATATAAAAATGAAATAAAATGGGGTATTTTGTTTCAGTGACAAAAATAACCCTATGGGCCCTAATGTGAAGACTGATCCCCAAACCTCTCACTTTAAGCTTATATGGCTTTTCCTTTATTAAAACCACAATCTTGTACCTCTCGGACTTGAGAATATTAGAGCAGGATCAGTCAAATTTAGTATGAACAGTAGGAATGGGACAGAACCTCCATCAGATTTCTACTGCACATCAGTAAAAATGCCTTTTAGCAGAGAAGGGTAAAAACGTCAGCTGGTTTTTGATGCTGTCTGTATTGGGGAAATTTCCTCTTAATTCCTGTCCTGGTGGCATGCTTTGTGTCAGTATGTGACAAGGTTGTTCAGGAACAGAAATTAAAGTGGTATTAAACCCAAAATCAAAAATGTAATATATTGCAGCTTACCAATCCTTAGATGTGATGGCTGCATTAGTTGTCTTTTTAGGCTTTTTTCCCTGTTTCCACCTGGTGATCTGGACAGTAACATACCTCCTGTATTAGGGTACTCCCACTCATCATGAGTATGGTGGGAGGGGAGTTTTAGAAACACTAGCAGATTGAAGCCAAACTCCAGCTAGCACGTTTTAAGCAGTTACAATTTTGTTCCTTTTTGGGGATAACATTTTTACATAAATAAAAGCTGATCATTGTAATCACATCTGTCAGCGTTAAATGGTTTGTTGTAAATCTCTAACCGCTAAAGCAGGACAGCTTATTCTGTTGAAAAACAGACTTACTGGCAGGATCACAGGTGAAAATAAAGATAACAGAGACTAAAAAGAAAACCAATGCAGCCATCACTTCTACAATTTCGTAAACTGCAATATAATAAAGGTGTGCTTTTGAGTTTAATATCACTTTAAATGGAAATCTCCACATTGGGAACACACAGCACCAACAACCTGACAGAGGTTTTATTTCTCTCTCAACGTTATCCAAAATTTAAAAAAAATAACCTTTAAAAATTGACATTTTATTAAATAGCATAATTTAAGCTCTATCTGTAACATAAAACCATTTCTATAACCACCTTTTCATGCCTTTTTCATGTCACACAATCCTGCAAAGGCATGCTGAGCACATCAGTGCAAATGTCTGGGGAGGACAGGGCTGGTGCTAGACTATTTAGCACCCTAGGCAAGAACAGCTACTTGCTCCCCCAATCCCCCCACAAAGAAAGAACAAAAAAAACTTCCACACTGAGCTAATCCATGCCAATGTTAGGTCTGGGTGGAGACTTACTGGGGAGCTGGGAGGAAGTGATGTTGCGGGCAGCATGGCTTGTGCAGCAACTCATTAGCTGGATACCTCTTCTTCATGGATTTGTCTCCAGCTATCATCATCCAATCCTGTCTGGGAACATGGACACGAAGAACCCAGAAGTGATGTTTTACACATTGCTTCCTGGGTCATTAACAGATAGGAGAGATCAGTTTACAGGTGTTTGCTGATCTCCCTCCCTTCTACCAGTGGCACCCACCATGCAGGTCCCAGGTCTGCTGATGGGAGTGCGGAGCCTGGGAAGCATGGCAGGGCATATTGGGGGTATGGAAGTGATCTGGAGGCTGCACAGCTTTAGGACAATTACCACCTGACAGCCAGCCTGTCAGATTTACACACACTCAATGTGATGCTTCCTGTTAGTTCTGGTCTACCCTTATGTTTAAGGGACATTAAAAATGTGTGGCTGAGCCACAGTTATACCGTCCCCCAAAGATTCTCTATTATGCTGCAAAAGGCATTGGCACCATAGTAAGGCAGCGGGGGGTTTACACAACACCCCACCACTATTGCCATACTATGGCGGCAGCGCCTTTGCAGCATAATGGGGAGTAGTTGGGGGATGGTAAAAAGTGTTCGACCACACATTTTTGATGTCCCTCAAACACAAATATTAAGAACTAACAGGAAGCATCTCACTGTGCTTATGTGATCATTATCATGATCTCACAGTACAGACGGTGCTGTATGTCTTTCTGTATACAGCATATGGCTGTATCTGTCTGTGCCTCAGAAATCAGAAATGGTGAGCTTGCCTGTGCACTGGGTTCCCATTGCTGCCTGTGCCCTTGGCTGCCTCTATGTTGAATCACCTCCCACTTCCGGACTACAGCCTTGCCTTCCACCCGTCCCTCTCTGCTCCTCACCTCATGGGCCCTTCTGGTGAACTGATGGGACCCAGGGATAATTCATGTTACAGCAGGGCCGGTTGTACTGCCCTATTGGTGGCCCTGGCCATGGTTGCGCCCTAGGTGGCTGCCTAGTTTGCCTAGCAGTAGCACTGGCCTGGTGGGGGACGTTAATGTATATGCATCATTTTTCTACAGGTCTATGTGCAGTGTTCTTTTTTCACTGCAATGTGGCTCTTTCCACATTCACTTCTATGTGCCACAGACTTGTGAATACACAACTGAATGTCCATATGATAAACTATTTGCTTTTCGGTTGGAAAATGTATAAGTGGTACTGATCGCTTCTTAAAAAAAGCACAAAACAAAGAAAGCCCTAAAATTATATTACAATTATTCTGTTAAATTAGCACTTACTACTATCAAAATAATTTTTAAATTTTATACCCCATCCACAGTAGAGCGATTTAACAATACACATTGGGGTTTATTCACTAAAACTAGAGAGTGCAAAATCTGGTGCAGATTTGCATCATTGTAGCCACTTACCTTCTAACTTCAACTTGTTCAATAAAGCTTTGACAAGACAAAAAAAAAAAAAAAACTAGTGGAAGCCAATTGGTTTCTGTGCGGAGCTGCATCAGATTTTGAATGCTCCAGCTTTAGTTAATCAACCCCATTGTGTAGTTGTGCATTGTTTTAGGTACATGTGCTAAACTAAAGGTTGTCAGTGGGATTTTTTATTTTGGGTACTTATATAGCGCTGTCGCTTTATGACGACACATTCACATCAGTCCCTGCCCTCAAGGAGCTTACAATCTAAGGTCCCCAACTCACATTCATACATAATAGGGCCAATTTAGACAGGAGCCAATTAACCCACCAGCATGTCTTTGAAGTGTGGGAGGAAACCTTATACCTGGAGGAAACCCAGCCAGACACAGGGAGAACATGCAAACTCCAAGCAGGTAGCGCCGTGGTTGGGATTCCACCCAACGACCTCAGTGTTGCTAGGCAAAAGTGCTAATTACTTAGCCACCAGAATGGCTCCTTGAATCATCACTCCTGGTCAGGATATGTAGCCTATGGGAGTTCTTGGACTGGCTCCTGTGCAGTTTTCTTACATATGTACAGACAGGACCAGGCTCGGACTATATAAATGTTTAGTGGATCAGATGAGTCAGATGTTAAAAACAGGTTTACAGTTTACATCCGACTGCCCCATAGAGACCAGCAGGCTGTGTCCATGTTCACTCTGCACAAATGAAGTGGACACAGACCTGTCATCCGCAAGCTCAGCGAGCAGATCCCCCACTGAGCAGGCGGATCCACTTGGCGGAGTCCGCCCATATGAAAGGCCCCTAAAAAGGGCCCTAAAATAGGAAAAGGCAAACCCTCATAATTATAATTTTGTCAATGATCATCTCCTCCTTCCCTTCATTCCATCACGCATTCCCACCACAAGGCCAGCCATGGAAACAAAGATATAGTGGGAATCTAACCTTAAAAACGGAACCCATTTACTGGTGCAATCTTCATAAGGTATTATACCTGTGATAGTATGCAGCAGCTGCAGCATTAACCATTCATGTGTTGGGTGTACACACAGTCTGACAAAAAAATCTTATGAAGATTGCACCATTAAATAGACTCCCTTTAACGTCATACTTTCTTTCCATAGCTGGCCTTGTTGTAGTTAGTTGTAATAAGATTGGGGGGGATCACAGACAAAATAATCATTGATTAATCTGATCTGAGGGTTTCATATACCTGGCCTTACAGAATCTTCACCCCTCATAGGGATTGGGGACTTTTACTATTGTGGGCTCCAAAATACACCACAGTACACTGAGATCAGGAGCCAGGCAGGAGCCAAGAACCAGCACTGTGTGTAAGCTGATGGTAAATTATAACCTGTGAGGGACTTTCACAATGTTTTCACAATGCCCGGAGACTTACTGCTGTCAACAGGCACATGGACACGGATTAAAAAGACAGCCGCGAGGAGGACTAAATCACCTCACCCTGTGCAGTTTTCCAGTGCTGGACTGTTAGATGCCGCCCCCACCCTTGACAAAGGCAGCTATTGGTCCTATCTCCCTCTATAGGGCAGGGTCCGTGGGGGTCTCTGCAGCTCAGTGATCCTAGAGTCCGATTCCTGACTGTGTACGATTGCCTGTGTAAAGGTGTCAGGCATCTAGCCGCCAACTCCAGCATAGTGCAGACCCGCTGGTTGTGGGGGCTGCAATCACCACTCATGGGGCCCCCTATTGCCAGCCAAGGTAGTGATTGCAGCATCATCCTCTGCCAGTCCTCTAAGTATCTGACATCGCTGTATTCCCCGTCACTTCCCATTTGCGGGTGGCATTCACCACGGAGGAAAGGCAAGCCTGTGAGTCCCCACTGTCTGCTATACCAGACCACTGGGCAAATGCCTGCGGTGCCCAATGGCCAGTCCGGGCCTGGACAGGACTCCTGCACCGACTCCTTGCGGAGATCACAGTTTGTATCCTGTCTGAACTCTGGTTTGAGCGTTGTGCTGTTTTTCATCCTGGGCTCCAGGCAAGTCTGCAGAGGGCCTCATGGCTGCACTGAAATAGTACTGCCGCAAGTGCGGGCACATATATGTTGGCTGTCTATATTTCAACATGTTTTAATTACGACAGATCAAATGCGCCAATATTACAAATGTAAGTATGTATGTGCTAAAAAGCACACCAACAAGCTTCTCAATACTGTACACTTTCCGTGTCTCTCTGTGATGCGCAATCTCTTCAGAGCAGGGAAAATGGCCACAAATCGTGTTTGTGAACCGAAGCGGAGTTCACGAACAAAGCAAATTTTTGTTTACTCTTCTGTTCGTAAACTGAGTTGTTTGTGAACAAAAGTGTTTGTGAACCAAGGTACCACTGTATATTTACCAAAACGAATGTATGTAGTGAAAGGGTTTAGCTAAGTTTAGCTAAACAAGACAATAAATTTAAAAAGTCAAACAGGTAGATCCTCACACTACTTAGTTGTTGGTAAAATCTACAGGAATGATACTATCAAATGTTTACCATATGGGAGAAGTTTTACAATGTGAGCATCTACAGGGGTAGTTACAAGGAAAAATGGCCTTACATGCCCTATAAAGTGCAACAGAATGTTTTGGAACTACAACAAAAAAATATATAAATTTAAAAATTTACAGCTGTGTTTCTCCTGTTCACAGAGTTCTTGGTGCTGCCCAGGACATGTGTGTAGAAGGGAGCACAAACATCACCCATTAACTCTCGCAGAACCTTGGCCACTTCATAGAGCTTGAAGTCATGTCCTTTCCCACCAGTATCCACTGGTAGGTACTCCTGGTGATGATTGCCTTTATTGGACTCTCTGTGCTCCTCATGTTTGCGTTGAAGTAATTGGAAGAGTAGTGTGTTATCCAGCACTGAGCTATACAACTCTTCCAGTTGGCCATAGGTCAGATAGTCCACAATGTTCATTCCATTGTCCACAAAGAGCTTTACAAAGCTGGGTTTATCACTGATCAGAGCATCTGTCATTGTGTCCTCAAGATCGCATGCCTAAATAGAAGATGGCACAGAGTGGTCACATTCTTTGAAAAATTAAGTACAAAAATCACATTATCATTATACATATGTATTTTAATTTAGGAAAACAACTAAAAACACAAAGGAAATACATGAATACATATAGGCCTTGTGCACATGTGTAGCTGGAGAGAGTTATAACAGGTGGCTGAGCCATAGTGTCATCGCCAACCCCCCACCCTTCCTGACCACTCACCTAGAACATGTAGCACCTGCTCCAGCTGCAATGCTTTGCTTTGTTGCACACATTATACCCACTGTCTCTATCAGGTGCAGAACCACTGCCGAACACAATCTATTCAAGTGACTGGGGCCACGCAGCAACTGCATGTAATGCATATAGTTGCAGCACCGTGGTACAGGGTTTTCAGGGTTAAAATAGGCAGACAAAAAGGTAACATATCAATTCCAGCAGCCTGAAATGTGATCCAATTGAGCCTTCCAAAGGATCTGTGATCCAAGCACACCTGACAGACAACTTTTTCTCTCTATAGGACCCAGCCTGCTAGACAATGAAGTATTAGCAGCACAACATTAGTGAGAGCATGCCTGTGCTCCTTTATTGAGAATAGCACTGTGCAATGCAGCAAAGCTTGACTGGCTTACAGTTCTGCTCCCTCAATCCCTGCTCCCTGTCTAAATGCTGCTCTGTACGGAATTACAATAAACTAGACACATTCAGATGCTATTGCCATTTTCTAAAAAACAATAGTTTCCAGTAAATAGAATAGTCTCGTTTAACCACTTCAATACAGGACGTTTATACCCCCTTCCTGCCCAGACCAATTTTCAGCTTTCAGCGCTCTCACACTTTGAATGACAATTACTCTCTCATGCTACACTGTAACCCAAACAAAATTTTTATCATTTTTTTTCACACAAATAGAGCTTTCTTTTGGTGGTATTTAACCACTTCAATACTGGGCACTTAAACCCCCTTCCTTCCCGGACCAATTTTCAGCTTTCAGTGCTGTTGCAGTTTGAATGACAATTGCGCGGTCATGCGACACTGTTTGACATTCGGTCAGTTCGAAACGACGTAACGTGTCACGATAAGAGTTATTTCCTCGTGTCCGTACGAGAGTGATTAC
>BLSH010160224.1:90527-100698 GCA_018402905.1 Glandirana rugosa | reverse complement strand
CCCCCCCGCACCACCCCTGCCTGTGTCTAACCCTCCCACACCACCCTGCCTGTGTCTGAACCCCTAACCACCACCACCGCTGTTGCATGTAAATCCGACTATCTGATAAATGTTATTCTAGTTTTAATTCTCATAATATAAAACAATGGATGTGGGGGCCTTTTGGTGGATGGGTTGTTTTTTTTTTTTTTGGGGGGGGGGGGCAGAATTTCATTCTTGGACCCAGGCAGCACAATGTCTTGGGCCAGCCCTGGATATAGTATATATGGATTTTGCAAAAGTGTTTGAAACAGTTGCCCACAAACGGCTAATGTGTAAGTTAAAGTGTACAGGCTTAGAAAATTTAGTTTTTAAATGGAAAGAAAACTGGCGAAAAGTATTCAGAGAGAAGTGATTAATGAATCATACTCTAAATAGTTTAAAATTAGTGGTGTACCCCAAGGTTCAGTGTTGGGACATTTACTTTTTAAACGATTTATAAATGAT
Organism: Glandirana rugosa; assembly: GCA_018402905.1. Taxonomy (NCBI): domain Eukaryota; kingdom Metazoa; phylum Chordata; class Amphibia; order Anura; family Ranidae; genus Glandirana; species Glandirana rugosa. The sequence goes on along the minus strand of BLSH010160224.1, from coordinate 100,212 downwards.
ATAGAGTTTGGGATTCAAAGTACCATTTCAGTGTTTGCAGATGACACCATGCTATGCAGTGGAATAAAGTCCTTGCAGGGTGTCTCCAATTTACAAGCTGACCTCAGTGCACGATTTAATTGGGCAATTATGTGGCAAATGAGTTCTAATGTTGATAAATGTAAAGTTATGCACTTGGGAGCTAAAAACATGCATGCATTCCAGGTGGAGGACATCTGGGGGAGTCAATGTTTCGAGAAGGATCTGGGGGTTAAGGTAGATCATAGACTTAATAGCATGGAATGCCAAGCTGCAGTTTCTAAAGCTAGCAAAATAAATGAAAAAAGGAGAGAGAGAAGGAGAGCGAGAGATATGATCAACATTTAGACCCCTTTCACACTGAGGCAGTTTTCAGGCATTTCAGCACTAGAAATCGCACCCGTAAAGCGCCTAAAAACTGCCTCCCATGCCGACCGAGTGTGAAAGCCCAAGTGCTTTCACACTCAGGCGGTGGGCTTGCGGGACGTTAGGAAAAGATCTGTCCTCAGTACTCACCCTCCTCCGTCCTGGCCTCCGTCCCGGAATCTAACTTCCTATTTATAACTGACATCACTTCCTTCAATGTGTGCACCGAGGCCCAAGTAGCCGCCTTGCACACCTGTGACACCGAGGCCTGGTGTCTGAAAGCCCAGGAAGTGCTAACAGCACTGTTGGAATGAGCCGTGACTGGAAAAGGGGGTACCTTGCCCCGAACAGAATACGCATGAGTCACGGTCTGCCTGACCCAACGGGAAACAGTAGCCAACGAAGCCGCCAATCCTTTGCGCGGACCGTCCGTCAGTACAAAGCAAGCGTCAGACTTCAGAAAAGAAGCTGTAGCTGCTAAATACACCCACAAAGCCCTTACAACAGCCAAGGAACGTAACTCAAATTCCTTAGGGTGTGAAGGATGCGGACGCAAAGAAGGAAGAACAATATCTTCATTAATGTGAAAAGAGGAAACAACCTTTGGCAAAAATTAAGGTGGCGGGCGCAAGACCACCTTGTCCTTGTGCAGGACTAAGTAAGGAGACTTGCAGGACACACTGCCAACTCAGACACCCGCCTAGCGGATGTAATGGCCACCAAGAAAGCCACTTTCTGCGACAGCAACTGTAGGGGAATATCCCGGATCTTCTAATATGGTGGCTTCTGTAACACAAAGCACCAGATTCAAATCCCACGGTGCCATAGGCCACCGTACCTGTGGGGCCACATGGCGTACACCTTGTACAAATGTACGAATCAACGAATGTGACGCCAGAGGGCATTGGAAAAGAATCGCTAGAGCCGATATCTGACCCTTGAGAGTACTCAGGGCCAAATTTTTATTCAGGCCCTGTTGTAAAAAAGTCAAGACCCTAGACACCACGTAAGAGCGAGGGTTCCAACCCCCTGCCTCGCACCAGGCAATGTAGGCTTTCCAGGTGCGATGATAAATCTTGCGCGAAGTGCACTTACCTGCTTTTAGCATGGTAGGGATCACGGAGTCATCGACCCCCCTGTCCCTCAGCACCTGGGACCCAATAGCCAAGCCGTCAAAGCCAGCGAGGGTAAAGCAGGGTGCAATATGGGTCCCTGAGACAGCAGATCGTCTCACAGCGGGAGACGCCAGGGAACATCTGCCACCATTCGTATCATGTCGGCGTACCACGGACGCCGAGGCCAATCCGGAGCTACCAGGATTATCGGAATCCTCTCCGCTTTTACCCTGAGCAACAGTCGCGGAAGAAGCTTGATGGGAGGGTAGGCGTACAGAAGATGATACCGACCCCAAGGTGCCACGAGCGCGTCCATGGCCACCGCCAACGGGTCTCTTGTCCTGCACACAAAGGTCTTTACCTTGTGGTTGAACCGAGACGCCATGAGGTCCACGTCTGGGGTGCCCCACCTGTGGCAAATCTGGCTGAACACCTCTGGATGAAGGGACCATTCCCCCTGATCCAGCGTCTGGCGACTGAGAAAGTCCGCCTGCCAATTTTCTACGCCCGGAATGTAGATGGCGGAGATTGCCGTCACGTGAAGTTCTGCCCAACGCAGAATGAGAGCTGCTTCCGCGGCCACTGCCGAGCTCCTCGTTCCGCCTTGATGGTTCACATACGCCACCGCTGTGGCATTGTCCGACTGAACCCGAATCGGGAGCCCGTGCAACCTTGCCGTCCAGCGGAAGAGGCAGAACCTGATTGCCCTCAGCTCCAGCACATTGATCTGAAGGCCGACCAACGGCCCTGGGCAGACAGATGCCCCAGAACCCCCCAGGCTGGCGTCCGTCGTGATTATCGACCACATCAGGGGGAGAAACGACTTCCCCAGCAGCAAGGCCAGGGCCCGAAGCCACCAGCCCAAGGAGCCCCTGGCCTGATGATCCAATTTGACCAGGTGGTCCAGGGACAGCGGAGATCTGTCCCACCGAGACAAAATCGCTCGCTGAAGGAGCCGAGTGTGGCTCTGGGCGTAAGGTACCACCTCGAAGGCTGACACCATGAGCCCCAGCACCCGCATACAGAACCGTAATGATGACCGCCGGCGTGACAGTAGGGTAAGCACCGCTGTTTGTAGAGACAGCAACTTGGCCGGAGGAAAGAACACCTTCACCTGCTTCGTGTCCAGAATCAGACCCAGATATTCCAGGCGACAGGACGGGGTCAGTGTCGACTTCTACAGATTGATCAGCCAGCCGAAGTCCTTTAACGAGGCCATGGTGATAGCTACGTTCTCCTCCAGAGCCGAGGCGGACTCCGCTCTCAGGAGCAGGTCTTCAAGGTATACTACCACCGCAATGCCTCTCTGCCTCAGTAGCGCCAACACCGGGGCCACCAACTTGGTGAATACCCGAGGAGTCAAGGCCAAACCGAAGGGCAGTGCCACAAATTGGTAATGAAGATCTCCAACCGCAAAGCGCAGGAAGCGCTGGTGTCAGAGACAGATGGGAACACGTTCCTGATATCCAGGGACGCCAGGAAGTCCCCTTGATGTAGGGCGGCCACGACCGATCGGACTGACTCCATCCGGAATTTTCGCGCTTTCACATAAATGTTTAGCGCCTTCAGGTCCAAAACTGGCCTGACCCCCCCTCCTTTTTTGGGGACCACAAATAGGTTTGAGTAGAACCCGTGAAACCTCTGAGGTACTGGCACGATCACTCCCTGAGCTGAGAGCGCCTGAACCGCCCTGAAGAGGGCCTCCCGACGTTGCTGCGGGAGTCTCAAGTTCGATGGGAAGAACCTGTCTGGGGGCAGAGTGTTGAACTCTATCCTGTACCCGGTGGACACCACTTCCTGCTCCCAACGGTCGGAAATGCGGGCGGTCCACCTGTCTGCGAACCCCAGAAGACGTCCCCCCACCCGATTTATGGGTGGGGGCAACCCATCATGCAGAGGAGTGCTTATCCTCTGCCTTTTCGTTCTTGCGCTGCCAGGGTTGCTTACTGGCCCCTGCCGCAGACTTGCCGGGCCACGACCCCTTGCCCGCTGCGACAGGGGCACAAAAAAATCTCTTCTGACTTGAAGAGACAAGCCCCTGCTTGCGGCGAAACTCCCGCCGCCTGGGCTCTGGAAGAAAAGTACTCTTCCCGCCAGTGAAATCCTTGATGATTTCATCCAACTGTGGCCCAAAGAGACGGCCACCCTGAAAAGGGAGATCCGCAAGACCTTTTTTGGACGTGTGGTCACATGACCACGAACGCAACCAGAGAACCCGTCTGATGATGACTGCAAAAACAGACATCTTGGACAACATAGGAAGCAGGTCTAGAGCTGCATCACACAGGTACTTGATACCCTGAAACACATGTTCTGCTTTCTGCGACGCCTCAAGCGTTCTACCGCAGTCCAGATCATTCTGCAGCTCCGCCATACATTCAGACAGATATTGCGCTGCCATGGCAGACGCCAGGGCCGGCCTCAAGGCCGATCCTGCCAAGAGGAAGAGTGCCTTAGACACTGCTTCCGTCCTCCTATCGGCAGGATCCTTAAATGACGGTGACCCCTACAGGGGAATAGTCGTCGCCTTATTCAGGCGCGCCACCGGGGGGTCCACTGTGGGGGGACATCCACTTCTTCAAGAAACTATTCTCAAAGGGATACCGAATAGCGAAACGCTTTGGTAGGGCGAAGGAATGCTGCGGACGCTGCCATTCCTGATAGATCAGATGATCAAAAAATGTATCATAAGGGTAAGCTCTGGGTGACCTAGGAGGCCTGGCAGACCCGCAGACATATGTAGACGCCTGCGACTCGCCATCTTGGTCCAGTCGCAAGGATGCCCGGATGCCAGATATTATTGCGGACACCAGCGCCTTTTTGCGTGCTGCCTTAGCCCCCTGGTCCTCCTCACCATCCGAGGGGACAAGTTCACCCTCTGAAAGTTCCACGGGGGTCCCCGTGACCCCCAAAGCCATTTCCGGTTCGGAGTCCTCCCCTGAGGTACAAGGGGGAGGGGGCGCTTTCTAGGGGCCCCTAGAGCATTGCTCGGCCCCACAGAAATTCCCCAAACACCGCCCTCAGCTGGTCCAGGGACACCAGGGTCCCTAGCACAGGTTGCACCGCCGCTGACTCCTCTTCAGAGGGCCCTGCAGGGTCATCTGCCATAGCTCCACCAGACTGGACAAACAGTGAGGACAATAACTTGAGGCACCCCCACACTGTAGCCACACCACCGCCCCTCAGAATGCTAGGGAGACCCAGGAGGACTGCACCCACCGCTAACAGCACCCCCCAGGAGCCCAGCTATACTTGCTGTTTTTTGCCACAAAAAACGTCCTGAGGACCGCCAGAGAGCTTGCACCGTCAGTAGTCAGCCACACCGTCCCAGGGAAGTGAAAGTAAAAACGGCAGCAGCAAGTTTTTACAGCATGTAGGGACTCTAATATGGCCGCTGAGGACATCCACTAGAGGCCAAAGGCTGCATGAGGACCGCGGCTACGGCAAAATGACCGCCACAAGCACTAGAGGGAAAATCCCGCTAATTGGCGGTGGATCGCCGCCTGGCGGCCTAGGCTGTAACCCAGTACAGCGCTTAACGGGGTGCGGAACGGGGGGGGGGGTAAGAGGGGAGGGCGGAGGAACCCAGGAGAGCCCCAGCGACCAGCCTCTACCGGCGGCTAACAGAAAAAAACGCTAAAGATGCCCGGCGGCCCCCCCCAGCGCCCCTAGGGGGAAAAGGAGGGGGCTCACTCACCAATCCTGACGGGTGTAGCAGGTAGCCACCCGGTCGCAGACCTTCCTCCCCAGCTGGGGAGGGATGCTGCCAGCCACAAGCCCCTGGACAGGACCAGGTCCAGACACTGGGCACAAGTGGGGGCCGCCCACTGGCCGCCCGCATGGAACGGGCACGATGCGGCGGGACCTACCATAGTATGGAACTAGCTCGCATTGGTCGGCCGTGCTGGGGAAAGTACAGGATTTTTTAGGAACCCTCTATGCCCCAGCCAGCTTCTTGATAGTAGTCTTCAGATAGCTTGATAAAAAAAAATAAAGCGGTAGCAAATCTGAACCGCAGGTCCCATAAGGGAGCCAGGTCAACTCCTTGCACTAGGCATGTTAAAACTGATGTACTGAGCAGAGTAGGGGGATTATATGGGAAAGAGAGGACAGCCCCCTGGGAGGGGCCAGCTTGCTTTCTTTCTTTGCCTAGTTAACTCCTTATAGGATCTGCATATAACCCACATGTCAATGAAGAGCTGCGTCTGTCAGTGAACGTAGGAGACATTGGATTTATTTTCTGGTAGGAACTGCAAAGCAGATCCTTACCTTTCTATTCCAGAGCTTGTGGGCTATACAACTTTAGATCTGGATGGCAGTGCAGGAGGAGGTGAAGTACTAAGGGAAAACCTAGAAAAGCAGCAATGCGAACGTTGGAACGTAATACTGCTAGCTGAATCAGAGATTCTTGCTGCTTATGAATGGACAGTTCCAGATTACAGAATGTGTGGTGCTAGGACTGCCATACCACAATGTGGAACACATTTGGAAACATGCACTTCTGTCTTTATGTATGAGGCTGTGTTTGCGAGACCTTACAGAGTTTTAACAGTGCTGATGCGTAATGTTTCCTGAATTGAATCTCCATCCTGTGCAGTGAATGAATGCTGCCAAGCCGCCTCCCTCCCCCCCCCCCCCCCCCCGGGATCCATGTGCATAGCATTGAACAAAGCATGGAAGTTGGATACAAAATTACACATATTTTCAAATAAGAAACATGCTAAATCATCTACTACATATCACTTACTTTTACATCCATGCTGGTAGCCAAGACAAAATCAATGACATAATTGATAACTGGTCTTACCCGCCACTGGATTTCTCCATGAAACAGCTCTGTTTTTGCAATGTCCTCCCTGTTCCAGGCCACCGCTAATTTCAGTTCATCCAGATATTCAGTGGCATCACTGGAATGCTTCTTGCAAGCTGTGCAGAATTTTGAAAATCAACAGAAATTCTACATTATTAAAGGCCAAAGCCAGCAAAGACAGTCTGATATTCTACAAAATAATATTTTTTAGGGACCACAAATCTGAATGATCCAGTACAATATAAAATATTTTACCAGTAGATGATTACCTTTAACCAAAGCTTTCAAGATAACAGTCTCAAAATCCTCTGTTCCATCTGTGTTTGAGTAGACTGTGACCAATTCACGGTTCTCTACTATCTTTTCAACCTATATTTGGCAAAGCATATTATACTTTAAGGCAGACATACAGACAAAATAATACTCTCAATAAATAAATACATTAGAAATTAATACTATGTATATCTTAAACAGAGTTCTAGTCAGTTTGGATTGTGATTGCCATTACTTTATTGTGATAAGTGTGCATGCATGTCTTCACTTGATTGTGTGCTTGAGCAGGGCTAGATCAAGGTGGGGGCAGTGTGAACTTATTGGTGCTCCATTCTACTTGCACCAGGCACAATGTTTTTTTGGAGGGGAAGGGCACTGAGAACTCGGTGTTCCATTCTGCTTGATTACCAAGACTGGCAGAAGTGTCACTTCTGTCAGACAAAGCATAGCTGCTGAAGGGAAGGTTCTGTTCTCTCACATCTCCAATGGCAGTCTACAAGGTGCTGCGCAAACTGTTGGCGCTATATAAATCCTGTATAATAATAATACTGTGGATAGAAGAGAGGATGGAAAGGGTGTGCCCACTTAGAACTAATCTGCTTCTCAGTATGGGTATCCATTGGGGAATAAGGACAGACTACAATATTTCTGGTCTCCCCTTATCATATGACATACCACATGACCAGGGACGGGAAAGTGAAGTTGCCTTCATTCCCAGGTGGGTGGCACAATAAAAAAAGGTGGCCTGAACTGTAAGTACACTGAGGGTAGGAGGAGCAACACAGTCCCAGAGCTCCCCTTTCTCATAAAGTCTCACGTAGCCACCAAACCTCCCTAAGAGCCCTTAAGCTCTACTCTCTCACACAAGACCCCTTAGTAAAATGCACCCCACAAAGCCCCTTGCCTCCCATCTTCCCTCTTTCATCCCACTGATGCCAAAGAAGTTCTGATCAGACTGACACCACCAACGCAGCAGCATTTTTTCCTCCCACTGACAATGATACAACAGCATTTTTTCTTACCCTTTGATGCAGCAGCTTAAATGACCCAGAGACTTATGTATGACAGAACATTTATGGTTTCCAATAACAGCCAATCAGAGCCCCTTTTTCCATTTTTATCTGCAACTACAGAAATGTAGATGCAAGCTGGTCATTTGCTATAGGCAACAAGAAAGGTTCTTAGCACATTTTCATCCATAACCACTTGGGGTATATAGTAGTGGAAAGGTGAAGAAGAGTACATTCATAATATATAAGTGTCATCCTTAAAGTGTTATTAAACCCAGGACCCTGCATTCACTATATCTGGTCTCCCATAGTACACACAGCATGGAAATGCAATTATTTTAGTAAATATAAACTGCTAAATACATTTTCTCATCAGCAGTGTATAGCAGTCTTGTGACTTCTATCAGTGTCTGGTTAAAGCTTGTGGGAGAAGTTTTCATTTTACTCTGACTGTCCTATGAGGCTTCAGGATCCCTGGCCCTCTGTCTGGACAGTGCTGATTGACCCTGTGCTTATCACAGGCACCCTCCCAAGAAAAAAAAAAAACCTTAGTTAGACTTACCGGTGACGGTATTTCTATAAGCCTTTCAGGACAGCACAATGGAGAGAGCGTAGCTCCGCCTCATCACAGGAAACACTGCCGTATCACGCCCCCTTTAAAAGCGTCAGCTTCCACCATGCCGTCAGTCTAACATCACCGAACCTCCGACTGCTGAAAGACAAACACATCTAACACCCCAGGTTAGTCAACAACATATATTAACACCTAGGGAGGGAAGTAGCTGCTGTCCTGAAAGGCTTATAGAAATACCGTCACCGGTAAGTCTAACTAAGGTTTTTCTCCTTCGCCTTTCAGGACAGCACAATGGAGATGATAACCGAGCACTTACTTCAGGGTGGGACAACAGCTTGCAGAACTTTCCTGCCAAAGGAATGATCCGCTGCCGTTAACAGATCCAGTCTATAATGTTTCATAAATGTAGAATAGCTGGACCACGTGGCGGCTTTGCAGATTTGCTCTGGTGAAGCTCCCGCTCTCTCTGCCCACGAAGCTGCCACTGCCCTTGTAGAATGAGGCTTAATCTCTTCTGGAGGCTCTTTTCCTACCGCCTGGTAAGCTGCACTAATGGCTTGCTTCAGCCATCTACTTAACGTGCCCTTGGATGCCCTTTCCCCTTTGCGGGCTCCCATGGTTAGGACAAAAAGTGAGGAGGATTTCCTGAAAGACTTTGTTATCTCCAAGTATTTCAGCAGACACCTTCTCACATCCAGGGTATGGAAAGCTTCTTCTTTCGAACCCACTGGAACCGGACAAAATGTTGGAAGGATGATCTCCTGAGACCGATGAAAAGCCGAGGCCACCTTCGGGAGGAACCCAGGATCTGTTCTTAAAACAAGCCTATCCGGAAAACATTTTAGAAAAGGCTCTCTACTGGACAGCGCCTGTAGCTCACTAATCCTCCGAGCTGAGGTAATTGCTACCAGAAAAAAAGATTTTAACAAAATATTTTTAAACTCCGCCTGATCCAGCGGTTCAAAAGGACCCAAGGTAAGTCCCTGCAAAACAATAGACAGATCCCAACTCGGGAAAATTTTAATGGGAACTGGCCTGCTTCTGGCCAGAGCCCTAAAAAAACGTATTATTAGTGGTTCCTTCGATAAAGTTTTCTCTAAGTAAACCGACAATGCGGCTACCTGCGTCTTGAGGGTGCTTGCCGCCAAACCTTTCTCCATTCCTTCAGTTGTCGACCACGAGGTCGTCAAGGATACTCAAATGTTCAAACCAAAGTCAAGACCTTAAAGAGGTACTTCCTTACCTCTTTCCAAACCGCCGTTCGTGGGAGTTCTGCGTCCATCGGCGTAACAGCCAAATGAATCTCTTTTGAAATAGCTTCCTTGGTGATTATTATGCAAAAAAATCCCGAGACCGGTCTTCGTCCGGTCAAGGGTAATTTTAAAAGGGCTCAACCCTAGACAGATAACAAAACGTCCCTGAATGGAACCCAGGAAAACTTGGCGACCTAGTCCGCCTCAAATTTTTATAAAACAATTTTAGAAAAAAAGACCATCGTTAATGGAGTCGAGCCTCCTAA
>BLSH010160224.1:73563-87554 GCA_018402905.1 Glandirana rugosa | reverse complement strand
GGTACACCAAACAGGAGAGAGTCCCAGCACCACAATTTGGCTTCCTCATCCTGCTGAACTGTCCTAAGGATGTAACCTGGACAGTCAGCTGCAGGCTTCCATAGGAAGGTAAGTAAACACAACAAAAGAAACACCCAGTGAACAAAGAAAAAAGGATGCCACTGCACCCCTCTTACCTGGGTCTGACAAGGGTCTCTGGCGCCTGCATCCGCCGCCTCCGTGGTCTGCACCTCCATCGCAGCTCCACGGAGCATACACTGCCATCCTTAAATACACTCCTTCCTGCTTCCCTGCTGTGAGGGGCGGAAGGAAGCCCTTGTCAGAAGGCCCGCCTCTTCTCCCCTGCGTTTCCGGCGGCTGGAACCACTTGCCGCCACGCCCCTGCCGGAAGTCCCGCCCCCCGGACGCGACGTCACCCGCCGGCCGGGATCCGGATCCGACATGCCGCCGAGGCATGTATCACACACCGCCCGCGGCCTCCGAACGCTCGGGGCGGGAATGACCGACCGGACCATCGTTCCTGTGAACCGGAGAGGAGGGAGACACCGGAGCAGGCCTCCACCCGTGCTGGGAGGCTGCTGGGCTGGCCAAAAGCTATCCTCAGAAGGTAACCACACTCCCTCAACCCATAGGCACTGAGAGAGCGCAGCTCCCCTTGGTCCCCCAAGCAGTGCTTCCACCATGTCGGAGGAAACACTAAGACTGACGGCATGGTGGAAGCTGACGCTTTTAAAGGGGGCGTGATACGGCAGTGTTTCCTGTGATGAGGCGGAGCTACGCTCTCTCCATTGTGCTGTCCTGAAAGGCGAAGGAGAAAATAGCAATACACACCAAACTGAGCACATGCAGAGTGACTCCAAAGGCTCTGTCTTCTCAAGAGATAGATTGGGGACAGTGGAAAAGGGGGAGGATCCGAGAAGTCAGGATCAAAGAGCCTTTTTAATCAATGCAGAGGATTAACCATTAGACTCCACAGTGAGTATAAGCAGCATGCTTTACTGCATATACAGATTAATTTTACTGTTGTGGGTTTAGCAACACTTTAAATTACACCTTTGGATTTTCACTGTTCACCACGGTAATGTGAAATGTGAGAATGGTGCTAATTTCTAATGAAGCAAATTTTACCAGCGACAGTTTTGTAAAGCAATGGAGGATAAAAACAAAAGAGAAGCAGACGCCTATTTTATAACAAATCAATTAAAGGTGTAACCATCTTTGTGTGGGTTGCCCTTCCAAATCCAGTTATGTAGAAAAGCTCCAGCAAAACCCTTGTTTTATGGAGTGAGCTGAAAAGAGTCAGGCATATTAACCACTTCAATACTGGGCACTTAAACCCCCTTCCTTCCCGGACCAATTTTCAGCTTTCAGCGCTGTTGCAGTTTGAATGACAATTGCGCGGTCATGCGACACTGCACCCATATGAAATGTTTTTCATTTTTTTCACACAAATAGGGCTTTCTTTTGGTGGTATTTAATCACCCCTTTTATTTTTTGCGCTATAAATTAAAAAACGACAAAAAATTTTCAAAAACAATGCATTTTTCTGCGTTTGTTATAAAATTTTGCAAATAAGTAATTTCTCTTGATAAATTTTGACCAAAAATGATACTGCTACATTTCTTTGGTAAAAATAACCCAAATTGGAGTTTATTTGGTGTTGGCGGACAGACAGCTGTGACGGGGACTGTGACAGATGTGACGGTGACATACAGATGTTTTGTGTATGGTGACAGATGTTTGAGGACTGTGACAGATGTTTGGGGACTGTGCCAGATGTTTGGGGACTGTGACAGATGTTTGGGGACTGTGACAGATGTTTGGGGACTGTGACAGATGTGATGGGGGACATACAGATGTTTTGGGGGCTCTTTTATGGGGACACTTATGTTTACAGGGACATGGGGTATCAGTGTGCTTGGTGCACTGTGTGGGGGGTGATCTGTGACAGCTTTCTGCATGAAATCCTCACCATGCAGAAAGTTGTCACAGAGCTGCAGCTCCCCCCCTTCCCCCCCCCCCGCACTGAGCTCTCACTGAGCTCGGCGGGGGAGAATTGTCACAGAGACGCTCATCTCTGTTTACAATGTGACGGCTGTGATTGGACACGGCCGTCACATGATCGGGAGGGCCAGTCACTGCGCCCGAATCCCGATCTCCGCTCAGCTGATCACAGGATCCAGCGTGCCCGCGCTGCGAGATCCCGTTCTGCAGGACGTATATATACGTCCTGTCAGAACGGGGAAGCTCCCACCCGGCCGTATATGTACAGTGGCCGGGTGGGAGGTGGTTAAAGAGCATGAATCAAAAGAAATATAAAAGCTGTGTCAGGAGCATCTAGCGTTCCTGCTCCTCATTCCAGCATTCTGGTTTTGGCTTTGGCTCTCTCATTGTCTGTCTGTTCACCTGCAAGGTGATTAATGTGGCCAGTCTCTGGGTGGAGACCAGACTCAATTTAAGCCAGTCAAACATTCAGTCTCATGCTTTTGTTAGAGTGATTACGTGTGTAATATCTGATCAAGCCCCCTGTCTGTCTGCTTTGCTGCATTGGATCACCCTGTGTATGACCTTGGACTGGATATCGGCCTATTCTCTGAATTCTGCCTGCCTTTTACCTGGACGGTCATTGAACCACTCAGCCAGTCTGCCAACCACAAGCACCTGTTTGCTTTTCTCAGTTCGCGCCTCCCCTGGCGTGGTAGCCAGGCAATATAGATTGTGGACAAGACCTAGGGTCAAACGTGTACCGGTAGGCCTGCTTGTCTTATGGGAAAGGGGGCTGCTATAGGTGAAGAACACAGTAGCCAGCAAGAGTGCCGGACCACTAGGGATAGGCAAACGGTTTGGCCCGAGCAAAAGTTTGGGTCGAACTTCCGTTGTTCCCCGAATTTAGAAAATTAAGAGGTGTTCGGTGTGACTTCGGCACAGCCGAATGCCCCATAATGCATAGTGCGCAGACGGCGTGCACAGCTCCTCTTCCATGGGAGGGCTGCCGCCTTCTGCGCTTGCTTTGTTTTGACAGTTTATTGATAGTGAAGGGCGGGGCCACCCAGTGACGTATGGGTGACCCCTCCCCCTCCTCACGTCATGTGACGTCAGAAGGACGGGTCACTCAATTAGGTCACCGGGTGGCCCCACCCTTCACTATAAATAAACTGTCAAAACAAAGCGAGCTCAGTCGGCAGGAGCCCTCCCACGGAGGAGGAGCTGTTGCGGCTTTTTCTTTTTTCGGGTCCGTTGTACGCTGTGATTGATGGATTACAATGGGGGGCACTTTTATTTTCTTTTTTAATAAAGAACTTGTCCCTATTTGTCTCCTATGGGTTTTTTATTTAACACTTTATGGTGAATTAGTAGGGGTACAATGTACCCGATACGAATTCATATGGGGGAGCGGGATCTGGGGGCCCCCTTATTAAAGGGGGCTTCCAGATTCTGATAAGCCCCCCGCCCGCAGACCCCCACAACCACAGCCCAAGGTTGTGGGGAAGAGGCTCAATACATTACAGCCGCAATTTTAAATTACACTTTTTCCTTTACAAATGCCATTTTGCGGCGGCACTGTTCTAAACATCTCAGAGGTGCGCCATTTTAGAGGCAGACTAAGAGGACCCCATGGCACATTATTTAAAGGAATATTTCATTTTAGTTTCAATATTTTTTTATTAAGTTTTGCTCACACAACAGATATATAAAGAACATCCAAGAGTATCCATACATTTCAACATATAGTAATAATGCATTATATATTGGACCAATGGCTTGAGCCTATGTCTTAGACATGTAACATTTCTATATCTCCAAGGGGTCATTGATAACTTAAGTGTGCTTAGGCTATCATCATAGGTATTAAACCACTCCAACCGCCTCCCCAAAAGCTGAGGCGAGAAGAGTGGGGCCAATTCCCCCTTATGGGGTTAATTTGGATATCATATTCATTTTAAGATGACCCCCATATCTTAAGTGTCTGGTACCCAGGCGTGCTGAGCAACCAGAGCTGTTTAAATGTTTTTTTATCAGTAGATTAATGTATAAATAGCCATGGTTATGATTCTTGAAACTAGAAAATAAGAAACATAGGATTAGTTATCCCACAATGTTGGGGAGGAGAGAGGGTTGTTGTGGGGGGGAATAGAAGGGGGATGGGTAAAAAGGGGGGATAGGTGGAAACCTGCATGTGAATTGTAATGTCTAATCACATTTGAATGTGTGTTTTGTACCATTTTGATTAATAAGCTTAAAGAGGTGTTGCCAATAGTTGTGTAGTCTAGGGCATTCCCATAGAGTGTGGACTAAAGATCCCTTCGTTCCACATTTCCTCCAGCAGAGTGTGTACATCAAATTTTGCTAATATGTCAGGGGTTAGATATCTCCTTTGTGTTATGTTTTGCATTAGTTTCCATAGGGCCGAACTTTTTGTTGTTTCATATGTGGAGTTAATGGCCTGTTGCCATTTCTTAGTGGTATATGAGTTGCCTAGGTCTTGTTCCCATCTCACACATGCGTTAGAGTGGCAGAAGTAGGATTTCTCTTGCAACATGTTGTAAAATATGGAGATGCCCTTTCTACCCAAGGATCGGGGTGAGTAGTGTAAAATGGCCCCTATTGGGATAGGGGTGAAGATATGCGAGTTGGACTTTATGCAGTGGTTGATTTGCAAGTATTGGAAGTGGTTTTTAGTTTCCAGTTTGAGTTATGATTTTAGGGTATCAAATGGTTTTATCCGACCTCCTGTCATTATGGCGTTTATACTCAGAGTATTGTGGTCTCCCCAGTCTTGTATTGAGAGTGTTGGGATGAGTTGTTTAAGAGCGGTCACGAGTAGGTCTATGTTCCCTAATGCGTGTCTTTCCATTTTGTGGCTTTGAAACTGAGCCAGGCTTTAACTGTTGCTTTGAAGGTTAGGAGTAAGGTGCCAGAAATCTTGGATTTAGGTTGCAATGTGCATATCCATTTATTTAAGTTTTTACCTTGTATGTGTGTCCTTTCTATTTCTCCCCATCTCATTGGGGCTAGAGGCAGGAACCATTCCCTCATTTGGGTTAGTGTAGTAATCTGCCAGGTCTACTAGGCCAGAGCCCCCTACTGCTCTATGTTTAGTCTACTCTTTGCTACTCTGGGTTTTTTCCCTGCCCATATAAATTTGTGCAGCAATGTTTGGAGGTTGTTGAGGAATGTTTTAGGGATTGGAATGGGAAGTGTGTGGAAGAGGTATAGCAGCTGTGGGAGAACATTAATTTTGAATGCTGCCAGGCGGCCAGCCCAAGAAAATTTGAATTTGCTGAGGTGTGCTGAGGATTGGATGAATTTTTGTTTAAATGGGATAAAGTTCTCCTTGAATATGTTTCCCTGGTGTTTTGTAAGGGTTATTCCAAGGTATTTGATGCCTGATTCTTCCCATTGAAATGGGAGCGTCGTGGAAAGAAAGTTGCGGGTGATGTCATCTATGCCTAGGTCTAAGATGTATGATCTTTTGGCGTTGGCTTTGTAGGATGAAGTTACTTCAAACTTTTGGAGAAGGGAATGTACCTCTGGTAGGGATGAATGTGGGTTGGTCAGGATTAGGATGATATTGTCTGCGAACAGACTGAACCTGTGGTTGTAGTCGCCTATTTGGATTCCTGATATTACCTTTGATTTCCTAATGGCTTCTGCTAGTGGCTCTATTGTCATATTAAATATTAAGGGAGAGAGAGGGCATCCCTGTCGGGTGCCGTTCGATATTTGGAATGGGGGAGGACGTCATTTCGTTTATGTATACTCTGGCAGAGGGGGCTGAGTACAGCGCCATGATGGCTGATAATATGGAGTTTTGGAATCCAAATTTAATCAGGTTTAATCAAAATTTCTTTCATGAAGCCCCAGTGCACTCTATTGAACACCTTCTCTGCATCCAAAGAGAACCAGAGAATGCGTTCCATCCGCACCAGCAGAGTGTATGATGTCTAACATTCTTCTCGTGGCATCTGCGGGTTTGTCCAAGGGCGGCAATCCTGTTTGGTCTGAGTTTATTAGTTGGGGGAGGAATTTGGAGATTCTATTGGCTATCATTTTGGCGTATATTTTCACATCTACATTGAGCAAAGAGATGGGTCTAAAGTTTTGGGGGGAGTCAGGGTTCTTACCAGGTTTGGGTAATGCAACAATTACAGCAGATAACATCTCTGGTGGGAATTCAGAGGAGGAGGCAACATCATTGAACAACTCACACATGTCCGTGTCCCAGAAGATTGCCAGGAGGGAGGGGCCGCCTAGGAGGAGAGGAGGAGTTGCCTAGGCGGCCCAGAGGCGGAAGGTGGAAGAGGGACAGGAAGTCCCTCTGAAACCTGGGGACACACTCCCCCCAAAAAAAATTACATGCCAAATGTGGCATGTAAGGGGGTGAGGAGTGCTTAAAGCGGAAGTTCCATTTTTGGGTGGAACTCCGCTTTAAGTAGTTTCTCCTTTGTGACTGGGTGGTATATGTGTGGGATTGCTGCTTTTACTCTTTGGCCGCGGATACATTGGGCCATGGCTCTGCCAGCTTTATTAGTGGTGGCATAAAGAGTAGATTTAAATTTGTGGTGTGCCTTTTCATAAGTATATAGGAGAAGGGCCCTCAATTCCTGTCTCAGGGCTAGTAGTTTGATTTTGAGGTCATGTGTGGGGTTTATTTTGTTCTGGGCATCTATTTTTGCTATTTCTTGTGTGAGTTCATCCAGACGTTCCGTCCTCCTCTTTTTCGCTATTGAGTTAAGTTTAATTAAAATTCCTCTAATGAAGGCTTTTTGTGCCATCCATATGGTAGAGGTGTGGGGGACTGATCCGAGATTGTCTGAGGAAGTCTGACAGGTGGTTCTTGATGAAGTCCACAAATGGGGGGTTTGCAAGAGCTGTGTGTTGACTCTCCATAGTCTGTTTTTCTGGGTTTCTCCTTTAGTTTCTATAGTGATGCTCACTGGGGAGTGGTCCGACCATGTGATAGTATCTATTGTGGAGTTTTGGGTCTTTTGTAGGGTCCATTTATCCACTAAGAAAAACCGGAGTTAGACTTACCGGTAACTCTTTTTCTAGCAGTCTTCCAGGACAGCCTTGAGACATATGGCTCCTCCCTCCGGGACAGGAAACACCAATACCCGAGAACTGAAAAGATGGTCCTCCAGGCCTCTCCCTCAGTATCCACGAGAACCGCCGGATGGCCTGAAAAAACACAACACACTTGCATAACGTTAGTACACCTCACCTGTACCCAACACAAGATTAGGGTGGGAAAACTGTGCTGTCCTGGAAGACTCCTAGAAAAAGAGTTACCGGTAAGTCTAACTCCGGTTTTCTCCTTTCGTCTTCCAGGACAGCCTTGAGATAAGCAAGAAACTTACACTGCTTAGGGTGGTCCCATTGCCTGGAGGACCTTCCGACCAAATACCTCTTCCTTTTCTCTTAACAGGTCTAGGCGGTAATGTTTGGCAAACGTGGAGTAGCTAGACCATGTTGCTGCCTTGCAGGTGTCCTCTGGAGTGGCACCGGCCCTCTCAGCCCATGTAGTTGACACTGCCCTGGTCGAGTGTGCCCTGACTAATGGCGCCTGCCTTCCTGCCAACCTGTATGCCTCCACAATCGCATCCGGCAGGAAACACAAAAACTGAGGGAGAGGCCTGGAGGACCACCTTTTCAGTTCTCGGGTATTGGTGTTTCCTGTCCCGGAGGGAGGAGCCATATGTCTCAAGGCTATCCTGGAAGATGAAAGGAGAAAAGTCTATACGTGAATAGGAATTGTGAGGGGCAGAGAAGTATGTGTTGTCTTTTTCCGTCATATGACGACATCTCCAGACATCATATAGCTCGTGGGATTGCAAAAAGTTCAGCATGGGGGATGTGCTTCTAGGCGATGGATTGGAAGTATCTAGACTTCAGTCCGGGGCTAGATTGAAATCACCACATATGATCAGCGCCCCTTTTTTGCATTTGTTGATTTTTTTTCATCAGGAATCTTAGTTGATGCGAGTTTGAAGTGTAGATATACACCAGGGTGAAGGTTGAACCCTTGATCTTGCAAATTAGTATTAAATATCTACCATTTGGGTCTGATATGCATTAGTGTAGGGAAAAGTCTATAGACATGTTAATCGCTATCAGCACTCCTCCTTTTTTCTTCTCCGGGTTGGATGCGAGGAACACCTGTGGGAAGTCTCTGTGGTAACACCTGGGAGTCGCTGACTTGAGGAAGTGCATTTCTTGGGCGCAGATTATATCCACGTGAGTTTGTTGTGCCAACTGCCACAGTGACGCTCTCTTTGCTGGGTGGTTAAGCCCTTTTGTGTTAAGTGAGACTATTTTAAGTGCCATGTCTGGTGTGTTTCAAGATGGATTGCATAGTACTCACTGTTTGGGTGCAGGTTGAAGCTCTCACCTATTGTCTGTGGACTCGCAGCTGCGAGTGGTGGTCTCTTGTCTTTGGGTCCTCAGGAAAATTTCTTTGGTGTGGATTTGTGTTCACATGCAGGGGGAAGGAAACAGGTATCAGTAAGAAAAAATACAAACATATGTAACTGGAGTGCACGGTATAGTCAGAACTTTGCTGGCCATGCAAAACTTAGTGAGGGGTAACAGTTTAAGTATAGTTAGCGTGCTTTCCTTTGGGGTGCTGGGGGGGGGGGGAGACATTGAATGTGTTGGGGCACCTTTTAGGTTGTAATTTAACGTTTCCTGTAACGAGATCCTGTATTTGGTCTGGGCCAGGATGGTGGGAGTTTGTCCGGTGTGCTACGGGGTCCAGCCGGAGTACTCTCATCCAGTATTATTCCCTATTCTTTAAGGAGGGCGATTTCCTGTTCTAGGGAAATATGACATGTGTTTTGCTCTCATATTCTACATTTAACTTGGTGGGATGTCTCCATTTGTAGGGGATGTTGTTGTTTTGGAGCGACTTTGTCACTTTATTTAATTGTCTACGGAGGACAAGAGCAGGGCATGAGCAGGGAGGGTTTTGTAGCGGGGTGTCCCTGGGAGATGTTCTTTCATTTCCTTCGTCAGCGTCCGGGAGGCCTGAGTAGTGGTTTCTGCTCGTGCTGGAGGGTTGGACCGTTCGTCCAGCGCCATCTTGGCCTCCTCCGCTCTCCGGCCAGTGAAAATAGACCACGAGCTTCTTTGGTCTGCACTCTCCTTGCCATTTCCTGGACATGTCCGCAGATGGTCTGTCGGATTCCAGGGGTGTCCCGGTACCTCGTGTGCTGCAGTACAGTACCTTTGTGACTTGCTGTCGCTTGTTTGTCTCCTTCGGCTCCAGAGCTCTCAGTGAGCGTACATCCGCCGTGCGCACTAGCCACGCCCCCGGAATATTTCATTTTAATTGTTTCATTTTAAGCATTATTACAATCACTGCTCCTGACAAAAGGATGGATTTAAAAACTTTTTTTTGTATTGATACATGTCCCCCACAGCAGGAGCCAGGTCCCCATACACGTTTTATGGCAATAACTTGCATATAAGCCTTTAAAATGAGCACTTTTGATTTTTCATGTCCGGGTCCCATAGACTTTCGAATGTTCGGACATCCGGGGAGTGTTCGGCACATCCCTACTGACCACCCGCATTAAGGGTAAGCATGACAGATTGCCATTGCTGACCTCCTTCTGAACAGGATAGCTTCCTGACTGCCTCTGGCTTCAATACTTTGAGACATTGTGGTTAATATATTAAAAGAGTAAAGGATGATTATTTAGCAAGGTAAATATTCACTTTGCAAAGAACATTTTCAGATGGAAACCCACCCTACAGTATATAGGGAGGAAAGGAGAGTGGGGCTTTCAGTGTACCTTCAGTCTAATCTCCAACAGATATAATACACAATAATAATGCAAAAATTATAAAACCATTGTACATACACTGTATTGTACATTAGAACCATATGTGTCACTAAACTGTGTTTTTAGATGCATGAATGTGTGTTGGGGACCAATTAGAAATGAACAGGAGCACCTCCTAAATGCGTTCACAATGTGTATAATAATGTGCTTTACAGTGTCTATACACATGATTGTATAAATGCATTTGTCAGAACAGGGTCTTAGAGCTGCAAACACTTTTTATTCAAAGCACATGCTTTTTAGATAATGCTTATGTATATCATAGTAATTTGTGTTATTATTGTAACGATTGTTCTTCAATTTTAACACGTCTCTCACCTTCCCAATCATTTTGGTCAAATTCTCCTTGGGGAAATGCAATTTTAACTTCTCTTCTATTACAGTTCTAATGGATTCCATTGGCAATGACTCCTCCAGGATTTCAGCCAGGCAGTCGGCAACCCCCCCGGAGCCAGCAACCAAGAGACATGGGATGGGGCTCATTGTGGCATTGTAGACTCTCTGAAAATAGCATAAATTAGGTTATATAGAAGGGAAAATGGTGACCAATGGAACAACCAGCAATGGAATGTTTTGCCAGACAAGCCAGATGGATTCTACAGTATAAACAGTACCCAACAAAACGCTGAAAACCAGATTATAAACAAAATATAAAGAAAATAAAAAACACAACGTTACCTTCTTTTGTATTTATTTTAAGGCCTTTTAGGGGTGCAGTTAAATATTAAAATTTTGTTTGACATCCTTGTGCGCTGTGGGACATCTATCTTCTAGTGGTTAAAATTTTTAAGAAAGTTATGACCTATAAGAAGCGGATGAGTAATCAAAGTGGCAGAATTAAATATCTTACGTTTGGGTGGACCAACCCTTTAGGGAAGGTTCACACTTGTAGGTTTCCCCGCATCCAATTCGCACGACAGGAGAGTATGCCCGGCTCGCAATGAAGCCATTTCACACATCTCCGGGGTGGTCCACATCTGGAAAGGGTCCTATGCGCCTTTGGTTCCGATTCAGGCGCAAATTCAGGCAAAAATTTGGACCTGAATCAGTGAACAGGGACGCACCAGTCCCCCTGCTGTGAGCCCCGCCCGCACATATGTGAAAATTGTCTTAATGTTAATGGGCTACTCCATCCAAAACCGATATTTTAGTTTGGGCAAATTGATTCTACACTCCACTTCTATTAACTGGGCACTTTAAAGAGGAACTGAAGTCTGCTCACATAATTTGTAATAAAAACATCTTTGCCATTCTGAAGCTTCCCTTGCATTGCTTATTATTTTATATATTCTGTGATCCTGTACTTGCCAAATATGCTGCAGAATTCTCCCTCCAGTCTGGCTGCAATCATGTTAACTGTGGGCAGCTGAAGCTGCTACCTGTTCACTTCCTGGATTTACAGACACACAGACGCACACCTCCAGATCTGCAGCTCTCATTGGCCCTCTTATGACTCATCCCCCTCCCTTCCTGGCAAACTCTTACAAGAGTGAGAGAGAGCTGTGCATGATATCAAACGCTGAGGAATTTTCCCAGCCAAGAAACAGGGAGTGGGCTGTATAAGGTATTTACTGGCAGAAAAAAAAAAGTTTTTTCCTATCCAAAATTAAAACAACAAGGGCAGAGGATTTAATAGATGGAAAGATAAAAAAAATGACTGAAGTTCCGCTTTAGATGACAGCTACTAGTATCTGCACCAGATCACTATAACGGTCTTGAGAGCATCTCAATTTGGAATTTCAATTACTTTATGTAAAACGCGGCAGAAGCTATGAGAGACATGAGACTTTGCAGTTGAATATCACAGTAGGGGGATGTTCAGGGAAGATTTGGTCTCTGCAACCTCCAAAATATCCATATACTTTACCTCCAGCATCTTGGACTCTCCAGCAATAAGCATGCACAGAACAGGGATTTCAATGCTTCCTTTACCTGGAAGAGAACACAAAATTGCTGCAACATATAATGGTTTGAAGTAAAAAAAAATAAAAAATAGTATTCTTTACAATCACTGTAAAATCCTTTTCTTCAGTAGCTTAAGGCGGAAAGTGGGTTCTAATAGTCAGTGTTTCTCAAATCCAGTCCTTAAGGCGCCTCAAAAGGGTCAGGTTTTCAGGCTTTCCATTATTTTGCTTAGGGAATTTAATCAGTTTCACTGCCTTAGTAATTACCACAGCCGTTTCATCTGATGGAAATCCGGAAAACATGACCTGTTGGGGCGCCTTGAGGACTGGAGTTGAGAAGCACTGGTCTGTTTATCAGTATAGCTGCTTATATAGTGTGTGTGTGTGTGTGTATATATATAAAAAAATAGCTGTATAGTATGATCAGCTTCTAACCATCTTGTTCAATGAAGCTATGACAACAAAACCTGGAAGTTTCTATACAAAGCTGCACCAGATTTTACACTCTCCAGGTTTAGTAAATAACCCCCAGAGCCTCCAGGTCTTTTTCCTTAGAAGGAGACCACAGCTTAAGGCGGGCTGCTTGCTCCCTTAGGTTACCATTAGGGATGCACCGATACTAGGATCGGTATCGGTGCAGATACTAGCATTTTTGTGAGTATCAATCGCAAAAATGCTCCCGATACCGGAAACTGATACCGGAAGTGACATTACCGATTACCACACATTCCATAACCAGGCTCTGTGAAGGGAGTGACACAGGCAGAGCCGCAACTGCAGGGGATTTCCACCCCTCCTTCTCTTCCTCCAGCCGAGCAGCTCTCATGTGCCCCGCAATGCCCGCTCCTATTGGCCACATTCAGGGCCAATGGGAATCTGACCAGCGGGCCCAGAACTCCCTGGGAGTGGACTGCAGCTCTCAGCATACACCACAAAACAGACAGGCGGCACTCCATGGATATTTTCTTGCTTGCAGTTTATTTCAATATGGCATGTACAGGTACAGGTGGATACAGGTAGACGCATTTCACTCGGTGTCTCCGAGCTTAGTCATTACCAATGACTAGCACCCGCATGCCGAGTGGGAGGGGGAAGAGGAGGAGGGAAGAGAGGACCGGGAGAGAAGAGGAACCATGAGGCGGTCAGGTGGAGGGAGATCCTATTCACCCAAGGTAAGAACTTAGCTCCAGGTGGGGGGACCGGGGATGAAGGCTAACAGAGGTTGCCCCCTCCCTGTCCTCCCATCCACTTGGCTGCTCCCCCTGTTCTCCCATCCACCTGGCTGCCCCCACTGTCCTCCCATTCACCTGGCTGCTCCCCCTTGTCCTCCCATCCCACCTGGCTGCTCCCCCCTGTCCTCCCATCCCACCTGGCTGCATCCACCCTGTCCTCCCCTCAAGGCATTGTGTATATGTGTATATATATATATATATATATATATATCTCTATATATATCTGCATTTTATAGTTGGCCCCCCTACTCTTATCCCTGTGCCCCCATGTGCCCCCCCTAAATATGAAAGCTGGAGACGCCACTGGTGCCATCCCCACCTTCTCATAGTGGGATCACGGTCTCTTGACAGGATGTCTCCTGCACCATGCAGTCTCTGGCTGCCTCCTGCACCATGCAGTCTCTGGCTGCCTCCTGCACCATGCAGTCTCTGGCTGCCTCCTGCACCATGCAGTCTCTGGCTGCCTCCTGCACCAGGCCTACAGTCACTGCTGTCACTTCTGCCTGTTGCCTCCTCCTTCCCTTCCCCCCAGCTGTCCCCTCTACCCCCATGTCTCCCAATAACTCTCCTATCCCTATACTCTTCCCCCCCCAGCGATTACAGCCTTTTCCATCTCAACTCTCCCAACCCAAAATCCCTATTTCACCCCACCCTCAACCAGGGGCATCGCCAGGGGGTGGCTATGGGGGCTGGAGCCCCGAGTCCCACGCCCTCAGCCCCGAGCCTCCCGAGGGGCCCTTAATGGCGGCGTCAGGTCACCCGCCCGGCGGGCGGGAGACCTGACTGAAGCCGCAGGCGAGCGGCTTGATAGAGCCGCGAGCGGGCGGCTCTACAGAGCCGCCGAGCGGCGGCTTTCAGCCGCCGTGCGGCTACATTGAAACCCGAGAGAGAGAGAGGGGCGGCCGAGCAGAGATGACATCTCTCTGCCCGCCCGCATCACTGCTATCCCTCCCTCTCTCTCTCTCCACAGTGCCGCCGACTCGCATGGCGGCGGGGGGAGGGGGGGGGGG
>BLSH010160224.1:40483-73277 GCA_018402905.1 Glandirana rugosa | reverse complement strand
GGATGGCGCTGTGGGGTGGGGGGTGGATGGAGCTGTGGGGTGGGGGGTGGATGGAGCTGTGGGGTGGGGGGTGGATGGCGCTGTGGGGTGGATGGCGCTGTGGGGGGGTGGATGGAGCTGTGGGGGGGGAGGTGGATGGCTCTGTGGGGTGGGGGGTGGATGGCGATGTGGGGTGGATAGCGCTGTGGGGTGGATGGCGCTGTGGGGGGGTGGATGGAGCTGTGGGGGGGGAGGTGGATGGCTCTGTGGGGGGGGGGTGGATGGTGCTGTACTGACTCTGTGGCTGCATGCTGTGAGGGAAGGAGGAACTCTGTTGGGGGGCCACCTGTGATTTAAGGAGGAACTCCGCTGGGGCACCTGTGATGGTAGGAGGAACTCCGCTGGGGCACCTGTGATGTAAGGAGGAACTCTGCTGAGGGGCACCTGTGATGGAAGCAGGAACTCCGTTGGGGCACCTGTGATGTAAGGAGGAACTCTGCTGAGGGGCACCTGTGATGGAAGGAGGAACTCCGCTGGGGCACCTGTGATGGAAGGAGGAACTCCGCTGGGGCACCTGTGATGGAAGGAGGAACTCTGCTGAGGGGCACCTGTGATGGAAGGAGGAACTCCGCTGGGGCACCTGTGATGGAAGGAGGAACTCTACTGGGGCACCTTTGATGGAAGGAGGAACTGCGCTAGGGAGATCTGGTGGCAGGCGATGTGGCAAGTGACACACTCGGGGGTCCCACTGATTCTGCATTATGGTGAGTTGAACTATTTAATTTTATATTACAATGTAATAGAAATTATGCGCTTCAATCATCCTGACACCATAACAACCATGGTGCCGGGATGATTGAAGCATTTGGAGTATTTTTATCTGCTGATTGTTAAACTTTCTGGAATACACATATTGCTATTGTGGTGAAGGATCTGGGCCTGCTGTCCCTCCATCCCGACTTCTTTCCTTTCTTCTCTTCTCTTTCCTTCCTTCTCTTCTCTTTCCTTCCCTCCCTATCTCTTTCTTTCTTTCTTCCTCCCCCCATCCCTTATTCATCTCAGACGTGAGCCACGCCCCTTTAAACCGCGCCCCTATTTCATTTTGACCACACCCATTTTTCGCCGTGGCGCGCTACGCGCGCCGCATTTCTTTGGGCTGGAGCCCCTGGTCTTTTTCCCACCTAGCAACGCCCCTGCCCTCAACTAGCTTGTCCTCACTTACCCCTCTACTCCCACCCTGCTGTCATCCAACTTCCCAACCATCCCCTCCCCCACCTCCCAAACCACACGGTAGGTATTGGTAATTGGTATTGGCGACTACCTGAGGTAAAGTATTGGTACTCGCACTATGTGGCAAAAAAGTGGCCTCGGTGCAACCCTAGTTACCATGCCATGTGCCTGTGGGGCGTCAAGGCCTCTGGTGGGCAACCTGAGGGCCAGCTTCACTGGAATTACAGAAAGCGGACTGAGAAACTGTCATATGAGGATCTAGTGTGGTATCACAGGGAGTGTTGCATGGTTATTGAAAGGAGGCATCCAATTTTCCAAGGACATTTGTAAGTACAGACTGGAGAGAGAGATCCTAGAGATTGTGGACAAGGTCATTCCCTTGTGGGCCAGAGTCAGCTGCACTTGTGTTATAAAGAGGACAGTGTCTAGTGTCCTGAAGAGCTTAGTCGATTTAATTACTTGTGAAAGGACTTTGCTTGGACTGTCCACCAGAGGAAGATTAATCCCCAAGTTTTCTACGGGCTTCTAGTTGTATAGAAGATAGGTGTCCCCCTATATGTACATAGTTTTGGAGTATCCCACTCAATTCCCTAACCCCATACAATTTACCCAAAAAATTAAAACCCCTGTTGTGGAAAAGAACCCTGGGGCATCTTTCTAGTGGCTCCTATGGGGCTAGTGTTACATCATATTTCATTACTCCTGTCCAGCTATATCCTGTTCAGTAAGGGTCAACTCACTTTATCACCCATTACAAATACTAAAATAATACTGTATACTTTCATTATCTGTAAATGTCCTTATCTACATGACCTGCTTTGAGTATCTGAAACTGATGGGAAATGTTTCAGATGTAAATTTGTAGGCTTATTTAACAATGGGAGAGCAATAATGATGTGCCAAATGCAGTAACTTACAAAATCAAATCAGATTTCTCGGCTTGTCATTTTAGCAAAAGCTGAATGCGGACTTGTTGCTGTGGGATATATCAGTATACA
Organism: Glandirana rugosa; assembly: GCA_018402905.1. Classification (NCBI taxonomy): domain Eukaryota; kingdom Metazoa; phylum Chordata; class Amphibia; order Anura; family Ranidae; genus Glandirana; species Glandirana rugosa. Next base: position 71,070 of record BLSH010160224.1, on the reverse strand, counting down.
AATTGCTCATTGCCACACTGAATAATCTAGCTACACTTTACACTTACCCCCAACTCCAGTCTTCTGTCGTGATATGTGCTCCTCCAGCCTGAATCTAAAGCTAGTTTCACCTCCCATTTGTTCATTGGTGCCATCATCCACTAAGAGGAAAACAGAGTAATTGTTGTCCAAGGAATAAGTTGGCCCGTCCACATTTTCCATGTAGTATTTTGCTGGAGAAGACCCCTGGAAACAATAGTTACAGCTATGAATGAATATCATGAAAGGTTACAAATTTAAAAGATGTCTGATTTCAAGCCCCCAATTATTCTGTTGCGCTAAAGCAGAGCCCCATTAACCACTGCAAGTCATGACTCTGACCCAGAACTAGCATGTATCCCAACAGCCAAAGCAGGGCAGCTTACCCGTTAGGCTATAAGCCTTATACAACACATAGGGACATTCAACCCCGATTCCAAAAATGTTGGGATGATGTGTAAAATCTACATAAAAATAGAATACAATGATTTGTAAATCTCAAACCCATATTATTATTATTTCTATTATTATTACTACAGGATTTATATAGCGCCAACAGTTTGCACAACATTTAACAAAATGAAGGCAGACAGTACAGTTACAACACAATTTGGTACAAGAGGAATCAAAGGGCTCTGCTCGTTAGAGCTTCCAATCTAAGAGGGAGGGTCAATAGATACTAAAGGCAATAGCTGTGGGGGATGAGCTGATGGAGAATGTAAAACAGTGTATTTATTAAAAGCAGGATAGTTTCTTTAAAGAGAAGGGTTTTCAGGGATCGTATAAAGATGGATAGATTAGGAGACAGTCAGACAGATTGGGGAAGGGAGTTCCAAAGGATGGGACAAGCTCTGGAGAAATCCTGGAGGTGAGCATGGGAAGAGGTGACAAGGGAGCTAGAGAGCAGGAAGTCTTGGGAGGACCGGAGAGAGCGGCTTGGTTGATTGATATTTTGAGATCAAGCTAGTGATGTAGCTGGGGAGTTGTGGACAGCTTTGTAAGTACTTAGAATTTTTTGGGTGAGTGGAAGCCAGTGTAGGGATTGGCAGAGTGGGGTGGAGGACACTGAATGGTTAGTAAGGTGGATGAGTCTTGCAGCAGCCTTCATGATGGACTGAAGGGGGGATAGTCTACGTAAAAGGTAATACAATGAAGAGGGAGTTGCAGTAGTCGACTCGAGAGATAATCAGGGAGTGAATTAGAAGCTTGGTGGTGTCATTGGTTAAAAAGGGGGTATGCTTTGGACAAAGAATGGATGTGGGCCTGAAAGGACAGTTCAGAGTCCAGGGTTACCCCTAGCACCCTGTCAAGTAGGGACAGACTGATAGTTTTGCCATTGATCTTAAAAGAGAAAAGTCAGGGGAAGGTGCACATGGGGGAAGTAATATTAGGAGCTCGGCATTAGATAGACTCAGTTTAAGGAAGTACTGTGACATCCAGGCTGATATGTCTAGTTAGTAAATCAGTGATGCGTGAGGAGACTAATGGGGTGAGCTGAGGGGTAGAGAGATAGATTTGTGTGTCATCAGCCTAGAAATGGTAGTGGATCAGCTGACCCAGAAAGGACATGTAGATCAAGAATAGGAGAACCTTGGGGGACCCCAAAGGTAAGAGGAGTTTGAGAGAGGTTAGTCATAATAGAAAATAGAAAAATTATCAAATGTGTAAACCAAGAAAATCATTTTAAGAACAAAATAAGGTAATTTTGAAATTGATGGCAACAATAGGACTCAAAAAAGTTGGGGCAGGGCAACAAAGGGCTGGCAAAGTAACTGGTACTAATGAAGAAGAGCTGAAAGAACATTTTGAAACTAATTAGGTTAATTGGCAACAGGTCAGTTACATGATTGGGTATGAAAAGGGCACCTTAGAGAGTCAAAGGGGTTGATTTACCAAAGCTGGGAGTGCAAAAACTGGTGCAGCTGTGCATGCTAGCCAATCAGCTTCTAACCTCAGCTTGTTCAATCAAGCTTTGACAAATAAAACCTTAAAACTGATTGGTTTCTGTGTGGAGCTGCACCAAATTTTGCACTTTCAAGCTTTAGTATATCAACCCCAAAAGGGTCTCAGAAGTAACGCTGGGCAGAGGTTCACCAATCTATGAAAAGCAGTGTCTAAAAATTGCTGAACAATTTCAGAATATTGTTCCGCATTGTAAAATTGCAGAGACTTTAAAAATATTACATGCGCCTAAAAGATTCCCCTGCAGTAAATATTTGGTGAATGTCAGAATAACGGGTTTAAAAATATGCCCCAAATTGTCTGATGGTAAAAAAAAAAAGTAATTGCGCCTAATCAATTATCTGTTCTTGGACTTAGAAAAACTTTAGGCTGGATTCACACCCAATACCGATGTGGCTCCCAGCAGGAGTCCAGTGCATCCTGGTTCATCGTTTAGGGTTTGATCTCAGCCCGAATTTTTGACTGAATTCTGAACGGAAACGGACCAAAAGATGCACAGCGGAGCCGCACTGGAGATATGCAACTGGCTCCATAGAGAACCCAGCCTAATTTAGCCTGTCTCTGCTTCCCTTTCTTCCTCCTTTTTCTTTCTGCCATACACACTTTGTTCTCATTACTCCTAGCGGTTTTTTTTTTAGTCTCTGCTCCAATGCTCATTTAGGCCTCATACACACGGACGTTTTTTGACGCCGGCGTTTTCTGGCGTTTTTTGCAGCTCTCCATGTTAGTCAATGGCCCCATAAAAACGTCAGCGTTTTTGAGCTGTAGGTGGCGTCGGCGTTAGTGAGCAGAAAGTAGAACCCATGGCCATCGCGTTCTGAGGCTGTAACGTTTTGACGTTTTTTGACGCCGACACCACAAAATGCCAACAAACGCCACCTAATATTGTACCGGCGTTTTCTGGCGTTTTTTGACGCCGACGTTTTTAGGTTGAAAAATAGCAGAGGGATGATTTTTTTAAAAATACGCCTATTGACGCAGACGCTCACCAACGCTCAAAAACGCCGATGCATAACGCCGAAAAACGTCGACTTTTTTCCTTGACGTCGGACCCGACGTTTTGTTTATTTTTTTAGATACGCCCGTGTGTATGAGGCCTTAAGCTGCGGCTTTCTCACATGTTGGTTCCAAATAGTACCTGCTTTGGAAGAATATCTTCTTGTTTATGGATTGTTTTAACTGTTTTTTTGTACTTTTCATTGGCAGTGCATTGGTGTTCATCATTATTATTACTACGATCACTTCATTTATTTATTTATTATTATATATTTTTTTTACTGTTGCTTTAACAAGAACATGAACACATTCCATCTTTCTCCCTTTCTTTGCTTTTGTTTTTGTATTGCCCTGTAGCCCTAATAAGAACATGTTACCTTTTTTCTTCTTTGTTTCTATACTTCTTAGTCTAGTAATGTAAAAGTAATCCTTTTTGCCTCAGATAATAACTGCATTAAGGTATTTGTACTTTTATACTTGTATATACCTATACCTTTTAACACACTTTAAAGCAGTGTTTTCCAACTCCAGTCCTCAAGGCACACCAACAGGTCATGTTTTCAGGATTTCCATGAGTTTGCACAGGTGATTTGATCAGTTTCACTGCCTTAGTAATTACCACAGCTGTTTCATCTGAGGGAAATCCTGAAAACATGACCTGTTGGTGTGCCTTGAGGACCGGAGTTGAAAAACACTGCTTTAAAGGATTCTTTGTATTTTCTTTATTGTCTAGTTTTTAGCCCTGATGAAAGAACAATGCTGAGCCCCTGAAACGCTTTGTCTGTTACAAAATAAAGTCTGTACAAGCTGGTGTGGTGCTCCCATCCTTTCAAAACTTCAAACTCCTCTGGGGGTCCAGAAAGTCCCAAGCAGTTGCTGGTGAGCAGCCTCTAGGACCACAAACCACCCATCCCATTAAAACACATCCGCATAAGGTTTAGCTCTCTAAATCACAAAAATTGCCTGGGCTTAGAAAAGATGGAGCCACTGGAATTCAAGTGATATTAAACCCTTGTTTTTTTTTTTGGCTAATCCTGGGGCCTTCTCAAGGGGTCACTCGATCATGCATGCTCCCAGCACGGGGACTACAATATTGCGTGGACACGCAGGCTGTGTTTGGCTTGTCTTCTCCGATGTCCCCTTCCCTCTGTTATTCCTTTCCTCTCTTCTTCTTCTTCTTCTTCTTCTTCTTCCCATGTTGACACGACGCGATCTCCTGCACCAATGCCATCTCCGCTGTGTGCTGTGCCTTATATTAGCATGGGGCGTGGCCACCAGATGGCATCACCTGGAGGCCCCGACCCATATGAGGTCACATCCTGGGGGCGGAGCTGTGACCTCATATGGGGTGGGGCCTCCAGGTGATGTCATCTGGTGGCCACGCCCCATGCCAATATAAGGCACAGCACACAGCGGAGAGGGCATTCGTGAAGGAGATCCCGTCGTGTCAACATGGGAAGAAGAAGAAGAAGAAGAAGAAGAAGAGAGGAATAACAGAGGGAAGGGGACAGCGGAGAAGACCGGCAAAAGAGCAGAAGACGCCGCAGAGAAGGAGAAGAAAGAAGACCCCCTCAGAAGATGAAAGACCCCGCAAAAGAGCCGAAGAAAGAAGAGCCAGAGAGGGGAGAAGACCGCCGGAGCAGATTTAATAAAATATTTTAAAAAGCTGTGTGTTTTTTTGTGTACATATTTCTTTCCAGGTAAATGGGTAGGGGTACGATGTACCCCATACTCATTTACATAGGGTGGGGGGCTGGCATCTGGGGGCCCCCTTGTGAAAGGGGGCTTCTAGATTCTGATAAGTCCCCACCCGCAGACCCCGACAACCACCGGCCAGGGTTGTCGGGAAGAGGCCCTTGTCCTCATCAACATGGGGACAAGGTGCTTTGGGGTGGGGGGCGCAGAGCCCCCCCTGCCCCAAAGCACCCATACTCCCCATGTTGAGGGCACGCGGCCTGGTATGGTCCAGGAGGGAGGGGCGCTCGCTCGTCCCCACCCCCTTTCCTGGCCTCCCGGGCTGCGTGCTCGGATAAGGGTCTGGTATGGATTGTGGGGGGGACCCCACGCCGTTTTTTCGACGTGGGGGTACCCCTTAAAATCCATACCAGACCAAAGGGCCTGGTATGCTCCTGGAGGGGGACCCCATGCCATTTTTTTTTTTAATTTGGTGTGGAGTTCCCCTTCATGATCCCCAGAGCACAAGTCGCATGCCAAAGTCGGATCAGTGAAGACACTGATACGACTTTGATCCGACTTCAATGCTTCTCAATGGGCTGAAGTAGGATCAAAGTCGGACAAAAGTAGTACGGGAACCTTTTTCAAAGTCGGTCCGACTTTGAAAAACACAAATCGGAGCAGTTAAGATGGCTCTCATAAGGAATCATTGTTTTTGTGACGTAATGCAACTTGTGCTCCTCATGTACGTCCGAGAATCTGACTAGTGTGAACCCAGCCTTAGCCTAAACCCCAAACGTCAAAAAAGTAGGTGGATCAAAACCTAATGTCTCCTTTCTAGGCAACGTGGATCACTACTTCTGGATGCCTTTTTAAGCACTATATGGGGCTGTTGTAGAGGCAATTTCTTAGCCCCCATACCTGATATTTCAGGCGAGAGGTTAGTTTTTACATACAAGAGCCAGTTCTGGCTTTAAAAAGTGACATTCTGTGTTCACACCTACGCAGGTGCGATTGTGTATGTGAGTTTTTGTGCGTCACATTTAGGGCAGTCCACTAATTTCAATAGGCTGCCCTACATGTGAAAATTGCACCAAAGAAATGCAAGCACTTCTTTTCCCTCACGCTGCACCAAAATGCATGTTATTTTGTCACCATGTGATTTGGCTTGATTTCGCATGTGTGTTAGCAAGGTGTGCTGGAGTGCAATTAAGAATTAATGACATAGCGGTGCTCCTGTGAAAAAGATGCCTGGTTTTTACCCAGTTTTGCGTGTGTTCCTGCATTGCACAAATGTGAACCAAGCCCAAGTCTTATTCACAGCTGTGCTTTGTGTAACTCCAAGCTCCAAAATGCTCGACAGCCTCTTATTAACCCTTAAAGTAGAACTTTGTCATTTTGGATAGAGCAAGGAGGGTTATAAACCCTGTGTCCCATTGCGGAGATTTCCTTTCACATCCTGTCCCATAGCCAAAACAGGAAGTGTGACGAAATCCCTGCAAATTAAAAGGAATTCTTTGGGAGCCCCCAGGTCACCAGAACTAGTGTCCCTATTGGACATTTTCCCCTCTATTACTTTTCTGGGGACAGCCCAAAATTAGGGATTTTCTTTTACATTTACTTTCAATGTTAATGGTAAACAGGAAAAATAGAGAGGGTGAATCTCCCCACACAGGCACAGACAGCAATAAAAACGGACAAGCATTCTAATCCCTCTCCACTCTATCCAAAACTAAAAAAAACAAAAAAAAAACACATTATACCTTTAATAATGCTTTTAACTATAATCAGCCCTAATCAACTCCTCCCCTTAACTATTATTTTTCTGCCAATTTATTTATTTCTAATTTTTAATTGATACTGTATGTTATACATTACATAATCTGTACTGTTATACACTATATGTTATACTGTAGGTTGTATACTACATGCCACACAATGCTCAGTGTGCAGCCCAATGTGCTTCTGGCTTCCACTTTAAAAAAAGGTGCAGAATCTCACTGGATCTGAGACGGTTCACAGTTGCAACTGCAGGTTGCCAGGGACAGTCATGATCCATCTATAAGCCCTGGAGTCCGGTTTTTAAATTGGGGAAAAAAGATGGATTTGGGAGGGCAAAAGTCATCCATAAAACTTTTTCCCTGGGCCCATTAAAGTAGCCTGCTCCAAGACCCCGGAATCTTCCACCACCCCTTCCACAACCCCTCTGATAACTTCATGCATATCAGACAGGGAATAAGGGAAACCATAATAGTTATAAAAGCTATGTGTGGCAGTAACTGAACACTGCAAATCAGCTTTTAATAGTCTGCTAATGATAGAACATTTTTCTGGTTTGCATGATGGGTCTTTAACAACAAAAAGCACATTGCGCAATACCATAAAATACCAAACTGCATTCCCCATTTAACAAGAACCAGTAGGAAACAGAATGCACAAAAACAATAAGGTGTCTGTCTCAGAACCCCACCCAGGAATCTGCTGCCACAGCCCCCACAAATACCTGGTACCTCCACAAATTCCTCAATGCAGTGCTCAGTTTAGGAGTGGCCTACATTCCAGCCCACAGGTTTATGTTCTGGGTGAAGTGGTAGATGACAAACAATTAAACTCCTGATTAAACAATCAGGATTAAAAATCAGGTTTTACTGCAGTCATTGTTTCCCTGGCTTGTTTTCTCCTCACTTCCTGTCCTAGCTAGGGGAAATCACTCCAACCATTACACAGACACCAATAAAAACTGTACACAAGTTTTACATGTTTCCCCATCTATCAAAAAAATTCTTATATTGCTGTTGAGTCCGCACTAAAGAGATTTTCTCACATCCTATATTGTATAAGAAGGAAGATGGGGGAATCTCCACAAAGGGAAATAAAAATCAGACAAAATTATTTATCCCCCCCCCCCCCCCCGGTGTCTGAAGCTACTGTTGACTGGAGTTCCACTTTAAATGTTGTTAGCCAACCAACCTTTCACAACAGTCTGCAAAATTACTTCCAAATGTGACAACCATAAGTAACAAATCAGAGGCAAACAAGAACAATCTCTTACCTTAGGGTTTACCAGGCTCTGAGGGTTGTTTACAATTCCCCATGGTGCAATGCCCATTGCCACTACTTTGGTTCTGGAATTGGAGCTTGCAGTGGCATGATCTCTGACAGCTTCACCAACATATTTCCCTATGCCAACCTGCATTCCACCAGTCATTATCCAGGCACCTATTAACAATAGAGTAATTCAATTAGATGCCTGGTCTAGGCATATTTTTTAAAGAGATTGTTAATTAAATGTTCTCCAATTTCTGTTCACTGTAAAGGAATCGCTTTATGTGAGAAAATTTTATTTTGTATGCTTAAAATCGTGTGATGCCATCAGAAACATGTTTTGGCACAAAGACAATTCTCAAGGGCTGATTTGTCATTGACATAGAAAGTCTTCTCAGCAGTTTCTTTACCTCATGTAGCAACCTCTAGTGTGCTAGTTGTAAATAGCTTTAGTTGTTAGTGTAGGTAAATTGACTTGACTGTGGATTGTGAATCTGGGTCCGGGAAAAGTGACTCAGGGGGCTGGGTGACTCATCTGACAGCCCCCTGACACTTCCCCCTGGTCTGGAAGTTGGAGGAACTTCCAGAGCTGTAGGGTGGGAGTAAGGAGGGGCTGTCATGCATATTTATAAGGTCCCCAACCAATTCCCAGCAAGAAGGGGCTGGAAGGGGGCAGTCCAACTCAGAGATTGGCTGTGCCAGCAAGGGCAGTCGGGTGGAAGCTGCCCCATAGTCTGGGGGGGGGGCCTGGGGCTCAAGTGCTCGAAGATTCCCCTACAACACACAGAGGAAGCCCTTTCTGGAGGCACAGAAGCAAGGAGAGAGGACAGCGGGAGCAAGGAGAGAGGACAGCGGGAGCAAGGAGAGAGGACAGCGAGAGCAAGTCAGCATGTCCGGGAGATCTCCTGAGAGTCAGCCGGGTGGGCTTGTGAGGGTAAGTCTGGAGGACTGTGGGGAGAAGTTGGCCTGGAGGGCTAGTGAAAGGGGCAGCTGCAGACAGGTGGGTTGACAGTGCCTGAAGAGGTGATGCTGGGATCAGTGATCACAGACAGGAAGTGCTGGAAAAGTGTGAGTTGTGTCACCCTATCTGCTTTTCAAGTATAGGGGCTGCGAGTCCCTGTCTGTAATGGGCTTTTGCTGCAAAACTACAACATGGTGACGTAGCTGGGTTTTGCAAGCAAGAGTGTGCTGGAGGAAAAAGAGGAGCTATATATAGAGACTGCATATAGGAGTTTTCCCTGAAGTTTGTTTGAAGTCAAGTGGGCATTCCATATTGTCTCATCCAAGTTACATCCCTCAAAATATAGAAAAACTCTCACAGACTGTTTTGACTGTGGAAATTCACTGTGCCTGGATGTACAGGGTGGGGATTTCCAGTCACTTGCGGCTCCTTAGGGGGTGTACTACACTCATATGAGAACTGCTGAGAGATCTGGTACCTGGTGTTCCAGGCAATATGAACAACAAACTATTATATTCTATATATGTTAATTTTCCACTGAGGATGGTTGAAGATTAGGCCTCATGCACACTGGACGTTTTTACAGCAGCTATTTTTAGCTGCAGACATTTTTTTTTACAGTCAAACTCCCAGCATGTTATCCTATGTGTTCATGCACACATATCAACTGTTTTTGGCTGGGGCGTTTTTGAGCTGTAAAAAAAAAAAAAAATCACAAGATGGGTTTGGAGAGACGTTTTTCGGCTGTAAAAATGCTCCAACGCTGAAAAACTCGCAACAACATTGCTTAATGTTGTATATGCACTGCGCCACCCCACCCCAAAGCACCCTGTCCCCATGTTGAGGAGGACAATGGCCTCTTCCCGACAACCATTTCCGGGTGTTGTCGGGGTCTGCGGGCGGGGAGCTTATCGGAATCTGGCATGATGGGCATGATGGGATGTGACTTAAAGGGGTGGGGCTTCTGTATGACCCCGCCCCATGTCTATATAACTGATTGCAGAGCGTGCACACAGCATAAGTCCGGGAGATCACGTTGTGTCAACATGGGAAAAAGGAAAGAGGGAGAGGACAGCAGCAAAAGAGCAGAATATAGAAGAGGATAGAAGACCCCTCAGAAGATAGAAGACCCCTCAGAAGACAGAAGACCCCGCAAAAGAAAGAAGACGCCGGAGAGGGGAGAAGAGGCGGAGAGGGAAGAAGACGCCGGAGCTGATTTAATAAATCTTTTTAAAAAGCTGTGTAGTGTTTTTTTTTTTTTTTTTTACACTTTTTTATTCACTTAGGATGGGGGGGCCACTGGCAAGGGTTGTCAGGAAGAGGCGCATGCGGCCTGGTATGGTCCAGGAGGGGGGGCGCTAGCTTGTCCCCACCACCTTTCCTGGCCGGCCAGGCTGCGTGCTCAGATAAGGGTCTGGTATGGATTTTGGGGGGACCCCACGCCATTTTTTTTTTGGTGTTGGGGTTCCCTTTAAAATCTGAAGGGTCTGGTATGCTCTTGGGGGGGGGGGGGAACCACGCAAATTTTTTTTTTTTAATTTGAGGGGTTTCCCTTCAAGATGCTCTGCACACAAGTCACGTAAGTCGGATCATCATAATCCGACTTCTGGTGCGACTTTTAATTTTCAAATCAATGGGCCATAGGGAACCATTGCGTTGAATAGGGGCATGAGAAATTAGGCTTACAGCTAGCACCAAAAAACGTGCAAAAAAGCTGCTGCAAAAAGTACGTTTTAAGGGCATTTTTTCAACGTCCTGTGTGCATGAGACCTTATGTATATAAGCTAATACACTTGCTGAATGCACACAAAGATCTATTTGCATATGCAGCAGGGGTTGTCTGGTTAGTGATATAGTGGGACATTGATCTGTTTGCAGAGTACTTACTGGAACACAGGGTAATTTATTTAATATTACACTACAACGCAACCAAAGAATGCATATTATAAACTTCCAGTGCAATTAACTAGCATATGCTTATTATAATCTAATGAATGCCCTATACCACTGAAGATTGCTGGCCACTAAGTATATAAGGTCATTCACTTGCTGAATATACACAAATGGGTCTACTTAATGATTTGCATTGATCCAATTGGGTGGGTATATTTCAGATAGCAAATGACACCCAAGGGATCAATTTATGTATATATATGTGAACATTCATGTGTTAGGGTCCTTTCACGCCATACTGCCCTGCAACACATGCATGTTCATTGATTCATTTTCATGCACATTGCATTAGGTTAAGTTGCGCTTTTATGCACATTGACATGTGGTTAAAGTGTTACTAAACCCAGAACCCTGTATTCACTAGATCTAGTCCCCCACACTACACAGAACATAGAAATGCAATTATTTTAGTAAATATAAACGGCTAAATACCCTTTCTCATCAGCAGTAAATTAGTCTTGTGACTTCTATCAGTTTCTGGCCTAGCACTGGTTAAAGCTTGTACAATGAGCTTTCATTGTCCTCTGACTGTCCTATGAGGCTGCAAGGCCCCTAACCCTCTGTCTAGACAGTGCTGATTGACCCTGTGCCGATCACATGCACCCTCCCAAGAAAAAAATATATAAAAAAAAAAAAATGTGCTAGCAATACACACCAAACTGAGCACATGCTGAGTGTCCCCAAGGCTCTGCACTGTTGAGAGATGGATTGGGGACAGTGGAAGAAGGGGAGGATCAGAGAAGACAGGATCAAACAGCATTTTTACACAATGCACAGGATTAAACCCTTAGATTCCACAGTGAGTATAACAAGCATGCTTTACTGCATGCACAGTCCAATTGTATTGTTACTGGGTTTAGTAACACTAATGCAGTGGTTCTCAACTCCTGTCCGCAGGACCCACTAACAGACCAGATTTTAAGTATTAACTTGGGGACATGCAGACTATAATACTGCAATCACTGAGCAGCAAATTATATCACCTGTGATGTATTTCAGTTATCTTGCAAACCTGGCCTGTTGGTGGGTCCTGAGGACAGGTGTTGAGAACCACTGCTTTAATGTCACCTGTTGTGAGGTGTCTGCTCCCTGGAAGGGTCAAAATACAAACAGTCTTTTTTTATATAGCTACATAGTTCGGTTGAAAAAAGACACAAGTCCATCTAGTTAAAAAAAACATATATATTATATATATTTATTTATTATATAAACATATATACACAGTATCTCACAAAAGTGAGTACACCCCTCACATTTTTGTAACTATTTTATTATATCTTTTCATGTGACAATACTGAAGAAATGACACTTTGCTACAATGTAAAGTAGTGAGTGTACAGCTGGTATGAGTGTAAAATTGCTGTCCCCTCAAAATAACTCAACACCGCCATTAATGTCTAAACCGCCGGCAACAAAAGTGAGCACACCCCTAAGTGAAAATGTCGTAATTGGGCCCAAAGTGTCAATATTTTGTGTGGCCACCATTATTTTCCAGCACTGCCTTAACCCTCTTAGCCATGGAGTTCACCAGAGCTTCACAGGTTACCACTGGAGTCCCCTTCCACTCCTCCATGACGACATCACAGAACTGGTGGATGTTAGAGACCTTGCGCTCCTCCACCTTCCATTTGAGGGTGCCCCACAGATGCTCAATAAGGTTTAGGTCTGAAGACATACTTGGCTTGTCCATTATCTTTACCCTCAGCCTCTTTAGCAAGGCAGTGGTCCTCTTGGAGGTGTGTTTGGGGTCGTTATGTTGGAATACTGCCCTGCGGCCCAGTCTCCAAAAGGGAGGGGATCATGCTCTGCTTCAGTATGTCACAGTACATGTTGGCATTCATGGTTCCCTCAATGAACTGTAGCTCCCCAGTGCCGGCAGCACTCATGCAGCCCCAGACCATGACACTCCCACCACCATGCTTGACTGTAGGCAAGACACTTGTCTTTGTACTCCTCACCTGGTTGCCACCACACATGCTCAACACCATCTGAACCAAATAAGTTTATCTTGGTCTCATCAGACCACAGGACATGGTTCCAGTAATCCATGTCCTTAGTCTGCTTGTCTTCAGCAAACTGTGGGCTTTCTTGTGCATCATCTTTAGAAGAGGTTTCCTTCTGGGATGATAGCCATGCAGACCAATTTGATGCAGTGTGCAGCGGATGGTCTGAGCACTGACAGGCTGCCGAGTTGGTTGGCTCCTATGCGCGCCGGCACCGTGATGACGTCGGACGCGGCTGCGTCCATGTGACTTTTCATCATGTGGTTGCGGCGGCGTGGGACGCCGTCTCGGCGAGGAATCATAGGGACAGTCTTCATGCCCCTGAGCTCTGCAGAATCTATACAAAATGTTAATATCGGAGGCGCGCACACCTGTGCACTATTGCAGCCCTCCAATGGTCATTGGATACACACCTCACCCCATGGAGCGCTCCCTCCCATTTTGGGAGCGGTCTCTCCTATTTAAATCTGGACATCTTGATGGAGCTTTGCTGCTGCCATTTTACACACACCAGTCGTTGGGATCACATCCCATACTAGAGGGGTAAGTCATTGTCTGCTTCTCTTCCTTATACAACTATCTGGAGTACTCTATACTAACAGGGACTCTCCTCCCTCATGTCTAATACCTTTCTGCATGCACATACACATACCACATTACTGACAATATGGATATTTTATCCATAGGTCCCTCCACATCTACACCTTTAGGTGGTGTCCACATATCATCAGGCTAGTCACCCATGCAGTAAGTATAAGCCAGCTCTATATGTTTTTGAGGTCCATTTAGCATACAAGCCGACTACCATTTATACACTTCTCCTTTGAATTCTGCAGGTGCTCTGACGGGGATGATCTAGTTCCCACATTTTGATTCTTGTGGGAGCAAGTTCTTGGAGCCTATTGGTGAGGACTGGGGGGTGAGGGTGGACGTACAGCCGGGGGACCATTTCCGGACACCTCTAACAAACTCTTTGAACCCTTCGGTTATTCGCTTTTTGTTGATCTATTGGAATATGTTGGGCCTTTTTCTTTCGTTTAGGCCCTTTTCAATTAGGTCTTACTTTTATCTCTTAACACACTGAGGTGAGTACAGGCATATGTCCGGTATAGAATCACATCCACCATGCTTTCGTGTCATGTTGTAACATATATGTATGCGCTACTGAAATTATTGTATATTATTTACTACAGTGTATTGTACTGTTATGATTTTGTTTACTATATACAATATCTGTTATGTTCCAGAACCACGATATACAGTGTCTTCCCTGAGGAAGAAGTATGAAATAATTGAAAAACTTCGACACATGTTGGAGATGGAGCCAAACTCTACATATCAGGATGCACTATATGCCTGAGGGTCTTTCAGCTCCTACACTAGTATATGATATCATGTGGTTCATATAGAATTTTATTGTAATTGATGGTTGTGTGTTGTGACTTTAGGGTCACCTTTTCTACATGTTACATTTTTTAACCTTGATTTAATAAATTGTACTTTTACTACTGAGTTGTTTTGGACATCAGTGTTGCGTCAAATCCCTATGGGCTTATTCCTTGGTACATTGTTTTGGATAGGCAACACGATTCCTTAACGGACTCTATATTGAGAGACAAAGGGGGACCACTGCAATTTTTCCGAGCACTGACAGGCTGACCCCACACCCCTTCAACCTCTGCAGCAATGCTGGCAGCACTCATACGTCTATTTTCCAAAGACAACCTCTGGATATGACGCTGAGCATGTGCACTGAACTTCTTTGGGTGACCATGGTGAGGCCTGTTCTGAGTGGAGCCTGCCCTGTTTAAACACTGTATGGTCTTGGACACTGTGCTGCAGCTCAGTTTCAGCGTGTTGGCAATCTTCTTATAGCCTAGGCCATCAACAATTTTTTTTTCTAATGCTCAGAGAGTTCTTTGCCATGATATGCTATGTTTAACTTCCAGTGACCAGTATGAGAGATTGAGCGTGATAACACCAAATTTAACACACCTGCTCCCCATTCAAAACCTGAGACCTTGTAACACTAAAGAGTCACGTGACACCGGGGAGGGAAAATGGCTAATTGGGCCCAATTTGGACATTTTCACTTAGGGGTGTACTCACTTTTGTGGCCAGCAATTTAGACATTGATGGCTGTGTGTTGACTTATTTTTGAGGGGACAGCAAATTTACACTGTTATACAAGCTGTACACTTACTACTTTACATTGTAGCAAAGTGTCATTTCTTCAGTGTAGTCACATGAAAAAATATAATAAATATTTACAAAAATGTGAGGGGTGTACTCACTTTTGTGAGATATTGTCTACACCCCATGCAATCCCACATACACAATCCTTCACCCACAGTTGATCCAGAGGAAGGCGAAAAACTCCAGCAAAGCATGATCCAATTTGCTATAGCAGGGAAAAAAATCCTTTCTGATCCCCCGAGGATTTTCCCTAGATCAACTTTACATATACATGTTAGCACCCAGTTATATTATGTACATTAACCACTTAAGGACCAAGCCTCTTTTTGGAGTTCGGTGTTTACCAGTTAAAACCATTTTTTTGCTATAAAATTACTTAGAACCCCCAAACATTATATATATATATATATATATATATATATATATATATATATATTTTTTTTTTTTTCTAACACCCTAGAGAATAAAATGGCGGTCGTTACAAAACTTTATGCCACACCATATTTGCACAGCGGTCTTACAAGCACAATTTAAAAAAAAAAAAAATTCACTTTGAGTTAAAAAATAAAACAGTAAAGTTAGCCTATTTTTTTTTCCATATTGTGAAAGAAAGTTACGCCGAGTAAATTGATACCCAACATCTCATGCTTCAAAATTGGGCCCGCTCGCAGAATTCCGACAAACTTTGCAACTTAAAAATTTCCATTGGCGACATTTAAAAATTTCTACAGGTTACCAGTTTTGAGTTACAGGAGGAGGTCTAGTGCTAGAATTATTGCTCTCGCGCTAATGATTGTGGTGATACCTCACACATGTGGTTTGAACACCATTTTCATATGCGGGCGGAACTTGGGTATGTGTTCGCTTCTGCGCGAAGGAATGGTACTCATTGGCTGGACTGATAGCAGAGGAGCCATTGGCCCCTCTGCTGTCAATCAGGTCCAGTCATGCGGGGGGCCAAGGAGTGGAGCCGAGTCCCACTGTTTGTGTGAATACACACAAACAGCAGGACACGGGAGCACGCCCGCATGTGTGACCCCAGGGAGGCTTTCCCTGACGGGTCTCTCGATGCGGAGGAGGGCCTAGGAGCGCTGCTGGAGGACACCAGAAGATGCCACTCTGTGCAAAACCACTGCACAGGGGAAGGTAAGTATGACATGTTTGTTATTTTAAAGGGGAAAAAAGGAAGGTTTATAATTGATTTAATACAGTAAAGAACTTTGCTCGCTTTGGAAACCACAGCTAGGCATTGCATGCTATTAAGCTTATGATCTACCAAAACCCCCAGATCCTTCTCCACTATGGATTTCCCCAGTTGTACTCCCCATAGTATGTATGATGTATGCATATTTTTAGCCCCCAAGTGGGGGCTCAACATTAAACCTCATTTGCCACACGGTTGCCCAATTAAACAGTGCATTGAGGTCGGCTTGTAAGTTGGAGACATCCTGTAAGGAAGGACGTTATTCCACTGCATAGCTTGGTGTCATCTGCAAAGACTGAAATGAAATAACTTCTTTCAGTTGAATTTACATGCGTTCATGTGTATGTAGCGCTGCTCCCTTGAGGGTTACTTAAAGAATCAATTGCCCCTTGGTCCTCCTCACTCTGAGGGTCCTCCACGACCCGACACCCTTGGTTCACTCATACTGCAAAGTATAATGAGTTAAGGACTTCATTTAAGTAATAGAGACCACAACATATGGATAGTTAGAAACGTTTACTTAAACTCGTTTCTATATTCTTCAGCAATAGCAACAATCAAAATGTCAAATTCTTCAGTTGAGTATAAACAGTAACAACAGGGGTCTTGTAAAGGAAATAATTTATAAATTCTAACTATGAATGTTAGTAAAATAAGAAAGACAATCCCTACGCCAATCAAAAGACCTGAAGAGGTAGACTGGTAAGACTCAATGAAGACTGCTGGAACAGTATAACAATGTCTGTAATGCAAAGGTAATTATAGCAATACAATGATAAACTACCACTAGAGCATAAATATTAGTAGCTAAGACTTTTATATATCAGCTCCTGATCTGACATTAAAGAGTTCTTAGGAAAGTCTGTAACATTAAACAGCCCTGAGTAGATCACTGGGGTGAAGATGAGTAGATGAGATTGTACCTTTGTCTTGCAGTGTCCAATTATCTTCTGCCAGCAATAAAAAACTAGGTACCTATATTCACTGTGTCCTTCTAATCAGTAAGATGAGGCACTAATAGGTTAGTTTGCACTGACTTCCTGCAATAAACTGATCACAGCTGCTATCCAGTAGGAACAGATTGTAATCCAAGGCAACAAAGATATGGTGCAAAGACAGTATAAGTACTCTTATGTGTGGGCTGAGCCCACTCACCAAACCCAAAGGACTGTAGGCAGACAAACGATCCTGCGCTCAGATGATGATGCTGGGACTGTTAGTTCCTGTAGTCACGTTGCTCCCTGGAGGAAGAAAGCATCCACTGCACTCCTTGCAGCTCACTCGATCATCAGAGGCAACTGTTGCAGTAGCAGGCGGCTTCAATCCAGTCAAGGTGAATTCCGGAAGGCTCCGCTGTTCACACACTAATGCTGGGGAGCAATCGCTAGCTGTTCAACTGCAGATGAATTCAGTTGGCTGGAATGCTGTAGCTAGGCCGCAGGCCTATATCTGATGGCAGCAGCATGCAGAGTTCCTCTCTCCTTGATCATGCTGTTCCCAAAAGGCTGTGGTTAGCCCCTCCCTTTTTTAAATAAACTCCTCCTGCAATGCATCATGCCTCCCAGAAGTCTCCAGTACTGCACAGCCCGCTGGGGGAGATGGAGTCCTTCACAATAAGAGTCTGCTGACCACTGCCTCCTTTCACACTACAACTCCCACAAAGCACCATCCTGTATGCAGTCACACTGTCATTAAGAAACAAACACTAGAGGGAGTTTCCATATTAGGCAATCAGCACAATTGTCTGTAAGCCAGGGGAAAATTCCTGAGCTGCGGGCTACATGTACTACCTTAAAATGCAGACAGGTTGCATTTTACTGCAATGCATATGCAGCGATGAGCTTCGGAACATGCGTTCGACTTGAACATCGTGAGTTCATCCATTTGCACCATTGCAAACATTATGGGGCGTTCGCGGGAACTTTGCGCACCCCATAATGCATTCCAATGGCGGCAGAATGCCGCCCGTTGATTAGTCAAAGCATGCACATGACCTGCATGCTTTGGCCAATCAGCGGGCGGCCTGCTGTGAGAGCTACGATTGGCTAAACGCAGCATGCCTTTAGCCAATCACTGCTCAGAAGCCTCAATCCACGCCCCACACTATATAAAGCCACTTGTACAGAGGCTCTATGTAGTGTGAATAACGGTGTGGATAGATAGTGAGCTTAGCAAGCGACGTGCAGGCAGTTTAGTGTAGCTAGGGATTACTGTAAAAAAAAGAATATATAGATATGTAAGGCAATCTATATACAGTCAATTAGTACAGGCAGTTTAGTGTAGAATGAAATATACATTAGATATATATATACACATTAGATATATAGATAGGGCGATCTATATACAGTCAGATAGTGCAGGCAGTGCAAGAATATATATATATTATATATATAGATAGGCACAGCGTATTGAGTGTACACTATATATCAGTGCATTATAGTGCATTCAGGGGTGTAGGTATGGTATATAGTACACTTGACGTGGTGTCTAAAAATATATACAGTTTTTAACCCCTTAACCCCTGGAGCCCATTTTTACATTTGTTGTTTACAAATTAAAATAATTTTTTTGCTAGAAAATTACTTAGAACCACCAAACACTATATATATTTTTTAAAACACCCTAGAGAATAAAATGGCGATCGTTGCAATACTTTTTGTCACACGGTATTTGCGCAGCGATCTTTCAAGCACAATTTTTTTTTTGAAAAAAGATCACTTTTTTGAGTTCAAAAAATAAGGACAACAGTAAAGTTAGCCCAATTTTTTTGTATATTGTGAACGAGGATATTGCACTGAGTAAATCGATACCATACATGTTACGGCTGAAAATTGCGCACAGTCAAGGAAAGTCGAGGCGACAAACTCCGGTACTTAAAAATCTCTATAGGCGACATTTTAAACATTAACGGTTACCAGGTTGGAAGTCTTTTGCTAGAATTATTGCTCACACTCTGGTGATCGCAGCGATACCTCACATGTGTGGTTTGAACACAGTTTTCATATGCGGGCGTGAATTACGTATGCATTTTCTTTGCTGCGCGAGCTTGCGGGGATGGTGGCGCTTTAAGTATTTTTTTTTTCTTTTAACACTGTTCCTTTAAAAAAAAAAAATCTGATCATTTTTATTGCTATCACAAGGCATGTAAACATCCCTTGTGATAGTAATATATGGTGACAGGTACTCTTTATGGAGGGATGGGGGTGGTCTAGAAGACCCCCATCCCTCCTTTGCACGTCACAGTATTCAGATAGCCAAAAACTGCGATTCTGAATACTGTTATTTTTTTTAAAACCGGCGCCGTTGGCCTCCGAGTAAACCGGAAGTGACGTAGCGTTGCTTCTGGAAATGTACAAAGGAGTCCCAATGAAGGCCGATTCTGGCTTCCACAGGGACTCCGTACAGTGGCCAGAAGAGTCAGATCGGAGCTACGGTCTCCCAGTAGGACAAGAGACTGGAGAAGAGCTACTGGCGGTGGTGGGAGGGGGGGGGGTTAATCCCCTCCCGCTGCCTGGGATAACGACCGAGTGGCTCCCAAGCCAGACCGGCTGTTATCACCGGATAAAAAACGGTACCGGGGTATAGCCTGTAGCTGCAGGCTATACCCTGATACAGCCACTTAAAGATGCTGATTCGTTAAATGGTTAAAAAATTACGTGTGGTCCCCCCCAAAATCCAACCCAGATCCTTATCCGAGCACGCAGCCCTGGCATGGCAGGAGGGGGTGGGTACGAGCGAGCGCCTTCCCCCCTTCAAACCTTACAAGGCCACATGCCCTCAACATGGGGAGGATGCTTTGAAGTCGCCCCCAAAGCACCTTGTCCCCATGTTGATGGGGAGAAGGGCCTCATCCCCACAACCACCGGCAAGGGGTCTGAGGGCGAGGGGCTTCAAAGCATCCTCCCCATGTTGAGGGCATGTGGCCTTGTATGGTTCGGAGGGGGGGCACTTGCTCGTCCCCACCCCCTCCTGCCATGCCAGGGCTGTGTGCTTGGATAAGGGTCTGGTTTGGATTTGGGGGGCAACCCACGCCATATATTTTTTAAATTTGGCGTGGGATTCCCCTTAAAATCCATACCAGACCTGAAGGGCCTGGTACGGATTTTGGGGGGGGCCCTACACAATTTTTTTTTTTATTTTGGGCGGGGTTCCCCTTAAAATACATACCAGACCTGAAGGTGTTACGGACTTTGTGGGGGAACCCTAAGCAAATTTTTTTTTTAAATTTCGAAATGGGGTTCCCCTTAAAATCCATACCAGGCCTCTCAGTAGGGGAGTGGTCAATGCAATGCTTTTTATAGGTGCTTTTTCAGTGATTTTTATCTATATTGCCAGGAACCGGCATTATATTACAGCCGGGATAATAAATTACAATTTTTCCTTTAGAAATGTCATTTTGCTCTGGCTATGTTCTAAACATTACAGAGGTGCGCCCTTTTACAGGCAGACTAAGGGGACCCCCCAGGCACGATACTTAAAGGAATTTTTCTTTTTTTTTCACTTTAAGCATTATTAAAATCACTGCTCCTGAAAAAACGATTGATTTAAAAACTTTTTTTTGCATTGATACATGTCCGCTAGGGCAGGACCCGGGTCCCCATACACTTTTTAGGGCAATAACATTGCATATAAGGACAGCACAGTGGTGCAGTGGATAGCACTTTCGCCTGGCAGCAAAAAGGGTCACTGGTTCGAATCCAAACCATGACACTACCTGCCTGGAGTTTGCATGTTCTCCCCGTGCCCTGCATGGGTTTCCTCCTGGCACTCCGGTTTCCTCCCACACTCCTAAGACTTGTTGGTAGGTTAATTGGATCCTGTCTAAAATGGCCCTAGTATATGTATGAATGTGAGTTAGGGACCTTAGATTGTAAGCTCCTTGAGGGTAGGGACTGATGTGAATGTACAATGTATATGTAAAGCGCTGCGTAAATTGATGGCGCTATACAAGTACCTAAAATAAATAAATTAAGCCTTTAAAATGAGCACTTGATTTTTCATGTTTGGGTCCCATAGACTTTAACGGTGTTCAAATGCTTGCGCAAACTTTTTTGCCTGTTCGCATGTTCTGGTGAGGACCGAACCGGGGGGGGGGGTGTTCGGCTCATCCCTATGCACATGTACACAACACTGATGTAAATAAGACACATAGAACAACATTATTTTCTATGTGCAGGGAAATGCAAGTCACTGCACGTGATGCAAATGAGCTCTTATCCAACTAACTTATGCAGCTGAAAGAAAGTATGGCTGATTATTATTAGACAGGATTTTTTTTTTTTATTTTGACAGGATTTATATAGTGCCGCCAGTTTGCGCATTAGGGCAGACAGTACAATTATGAATGTGAATCAGAGGACCCTGCTCATTAGAGCTTACAATCTAAAAGGGAGGGTCAAGTGATACGAAAGGGTAACAGTGGGGGATGAGCTGATGAAGAAACTAAAAGTGCAGTTGTTAGGTGGAGGCAGGATAGGCTTATCTGAAGAGAAATGTTTTCAGGGATCGACAAAGTGGATAGATTTGTAGACAGTCTGACAGATTAGGGTAGGGAATTCCAGAGGAATGGAGAGGCTCGGGAAAAGTCCTGGAGGTGAATATGGGAGGAGGTGATGAGGGAGCTGGAGAGCAGGAGGTCTTGGGAGGAATGAAGAGGACAATTAGGTTGGTATTTTGAGACTAGGCTAGTGATATAGCTGGGAGCAGTGTTGTGGATGGCTTTGTAACTTATTGTTAGTAATTTGAATTTAATTTGTTGGGCGAGTGGCAGCCAATGGAGGGATTGGCAGAGAGTGGTAGCAGACGCTAAACGGTTTGTAAGGTGGATGAATCTGGCAGCAGCATTCATGATGGACTGAAGGGGGGATAGTCTATGTAAAAGGTAAGCCAATGAGGAGAGAGTTGCAGTAGTCGAGGTGAGAGATAACCAGGGACTGAATCAGGAGCTTTGTGGTTTCATTGGTTAGAAAGGGACACAGTTTAGAGATGTTGCAAAGGTTGAGGGCAGCAAGCTTTGGAAAGTTATTGGATGTAGGGTCAAAAGGAGAGTTCAGAGTCCAGGATAACACCTAGCACCCTGACATGTGGGGATGGGTGGATGGTTGTACCATTGCTCTTGACAGAGAAGTCAAGGGAAGAGGCACGTGGGGGAGGAAATATCATAAGTTCGGTTTTGGACAAGTTGAGTTGTTGGAGAAGTGGTGTGACATCCAGGCAGATATGTCTGTTATTAAGTTAGTGATGCGTGAGGAGACTGATGGAGTGAGTTGAGGGGTGGACAGGGTAGATTTGGGTGTCATCAGTGTAGAAATTATATTGAGAGCCTAAAAGCCTGATCCTTTAAGATAAGGTAAACAGCTACATGAGATGGAGACTTTGTTTATAAAAAGCACTGATTACACATTTTTAATTTCCACAATTCTAGTTTACAGGAATTGCATACTTTGAAATAATGGCTAAAATGAACTGAATGGCTTTCTATGAGACTATAAGTTACAAGAAGCCTATCCAATATAGACTATTTTTTAATATACGTTTTATATGTTTAGTTTTTTTTTAAAAAAATATAGTTTATCGAGTTTGTCAAAATACAAGACAAATACGCAAAGGAAACAATTGCATATTACAGGACTTCTATTGGTGTTAGATTTGGGGAGAGAAAGTACAAGGGAATAAGGGGTAAGGGAAGAAAGGGATGTAGAAAGAAAAAAAGAAAAGGAGAGATTGGAGTAAACCGGGGAGGGACCGGTGTCCCCATGGGTATGGGGGTGTTAACATTTAATGTACATGTTTTTGCATTGTTACAATCACTATAAAAGCTTATTTCAAACATTAGTAACAAGTAACAAGAACCAACCAAAAATTTCCAGCATGGGTTCAGATTTAACCAGGTTGAGAGCTAGTGTGTGTCTATCCAGGAGAGTTCAACAAATAGCCACTTTCGACAAAATGGAAGGGGGAGCTAAGAGAAGATTGTTCAGAAGTCGTTCGACATTTATTGATAAAGGAGAGGAGCTCCATATTTCCTCCAATCTTTTGTTCTTCCAATCATGTTGTAGCATGGTTTCCAGTTTTTCTTGGCATTGCAGAGTTTTGAGGTCCCATTTTGTTTCCAACAGGGAGGCTGGTGATGAGGAGATCCAGTGTCTGAATATATTCCTGCGTGCGATAAGTAGTGTGAGGAGGATCCATTGATAGTTTCTCTGGAACCCTATGGAGGAAGATCCCACTTTATTAGTGATAGTATTAGGGCATCTGAAGGAGCATGGGGTCTTTGCTTAACTGACAATTAGTCACTTCATGGATGTATGATAGGATTTTAAACCAATAGTCTATGATGGGTGGGCAAGTCCAGAGACGTTTTATTTAGGTCAGTTTTCTAATTCTGAGAAAGGGTAGTATGCCCTATGCATTATTTTAAATTGTGTTTGCCTCCAGGTTTCGTTCGATATAAGTTTCCTGGTGATATTATAGTCTTCGAGGATATTATCGATGTTAACTTCATCTAGTAGATCTACCAACCAGGATTTCATTGATGTGTGATGTGAAGGTTTTGTAAAAGTTAAGTTCAATGGATGGTATATATCTGATGGAATAGCGTTGTTTCATAAGCAGTTTGTCCAAGAAGGAAGACTGAAAACTGATATTTTTTTGAGGGCAGATTTTGCTTATAAAATCAGAGTATTGTGAAACCTGGAGAAATTGATGTTTCGGTAGGTGGAATTCTTCAGCTATGGAGAGGAATGGCTTAAGAGAACCGGTTTCTTCATGGCGTTGATCAGACCTTTATCCTTCGACTTAGTGAATGGTTCATATTGTAGATCTATAGAGAAAGTTAGGTTGCCTTGTATGGGTAGGAGTTTGGAGACATATGGGGAGAGACCCAGTTTTTTTATTGAGTCTCTCCATGCTACTATTGTGTCTCTAAACAAAAAGACCCTTTTCACACCAGAACGTTTTTCAGGCACTTTTGGGCTAAAAATAGAGACTGAAAAGCGCCTGAAAAACGAACCCCCATCCACCCCAGTGTGAAAGCCCAAGTGCTTTCACACTGGGGCGGTGCGCTTGCGGGACGGTTAAAAAAGTCCTGCAAGCCGCATCTTCGGGGCGGTGTGGGAGCAGTGTATTCACCGCTCCTCCACTGCCCCTGCCCATTGAAAACAATGGGGCAACGCTCCCGAAGCACCTGAACACCGATTCGGAAGTGCTGCTAACCGGTACTTTTGTGGGGAGGGGGGTTAAAAGCGCACCGCTGCTGCCTGAATAGCGGGCTCCAAAGCACGGCTATAAACAGCGGTAAATTAGCAGTGTTTTGCCGCTAATGCTCAGGTAGCCCTGGTGTGAAAGGGGTCTTAGTTGTGTCTGATATTATGAGGAATCAATATCAGTGGACTATGTAACTATTAGATGCACACCTAAGGGACCACAACATTGGGGGATATACAATGTAATACTGACAAAAAACACACACATGGGTTGGACTTGATGGACTTGTGTCTTTTTCCAGCCTCACTGACTATGTAACTATGTAGGAGAGCAGGGAAGTTAAATGGAGTAACCATGGCAGATTCTAAACCATAGTTTGCGTATTTTGATGCTTGTAAATTCCAGTCCAGCTCTCAACAGGCAGGCTAGATTATAGACTAATGTTTGGGAAATTCACTCCCCCTTCGCTCCTTGGGAGATAAAGATTTCTCAAGGCTATTCTAGGTTTTCCACTGCGCCATATAAAAATTGTAGCTGCCTTGTAAATGTTTTGTATGTCTTTATGTTTCATAAGCAGGGGTATGGTTTGTAGTGGGTATAAGAGGCACGCAAAACAGACCATCTTAAAAAGTAAGCATCTCCCAAAGAGCGATATAGGGAGATTTGTCCAATTCTCCAGATCGCTTACTATTTTTGAGATGAGAGGAGGGTAGTTGAGAGAATAGATGGAAGGATCCTTACCTATTTTAATGCCGAAGTAGGTGATAAATTTGTTATTAATAGGAAAGGGGGAGGAAAGTGCCCATGCTCGTGGATGAATGGTGCCTAGGGGTAGGGTTTCGCTTTTAGTAAAGTTTATTTTAAGGCCTAAGTATTTACGAAACTTGTTAAATATGGATTGTATAATGGTTATATCGGAAGAGGGTGAGGATGTAAATATTAAAATGTCATCAGCGAAAAGAGCTATTCGTAGATCGTTTTGTTCAAGTGCGATTCCATGTATGGGGGCTATATTGTTTAAGTATCGGGATAATGGTTCAATGGCCAGATTAACCGGTTCCACACCACGCGCAGTATATTTACTGCAGCAGTGTGGACGCGTCCCACAAATTGCCATAAAAATTTGCGAGCCGCGACGAGCTGCTAGAGCCAAAGAGTGGGGAACCGCCGATGTAAACACGTCGATTCCCCGCTCTTTCAATGGGGACATAAGAGATCTACTGATCCCTGTCACTGGGATCAGTTAGATCTCTTATGCCCATGGTAACCCAGCCCCCCCACAGTTAGAACATGCCCAGGGAACACAGTTAACCCCTAGATCTCCCCCTGCAGGTTAACCCCTTCGCTGCCAATGACATTTACACAGTAATCAGTGGACATTTAAATTTCTGATCGCTGTATAAATGTCATTGGTCCCAAAAAAGTGTCAAAAATGTCCGACATGTCCGCCCCAATAATGCTGTACCGCTAAAAATCGCAGATCGCCGCCATTACTAGTAAAAAATAAGAAAAATAAAAACCCCAGAAATTAATTCTCATCATCCGTAAACGCGGCAACTTTTGCACAAACCAATCAAATGCCAATTGCCATTTTTGTTTACCAAAAATATGAGGAAGAATATAAATCGGCCAAAACCGATGAAAAAAAAATGTTTTTTTAATATATTTTTTTTTTATTTGAATTTTAGCAAAAATTAAGAAATATTGTTTGTTTGCAAAATTGTCGATTTATTTGTTTATAGTGGCGATAAGAAATGACGCAGCAGTGATCAAATACCACCAAAAGAAAGCTCTATTTGTGGGAAAAAAGGACATAAATTTTGTTTGGGTCCAACGTCGCACGACCGCGCAATTGTCAGTTAAAGCGACGCAGTGCCGAATCGCAAAAAGTGCTCTGGTCAGGAATGGGGTAAAACTTTCCAGGGCTGAAGTGGTTAAATAACAGGGGAGATAGGGGGCACCCGTGTCTCATTCCATTATGTAATGTGATTGGGTTGGATTGGAATCCCACTGCTATTACCCTAGCTGATGGTGCGGAGTATAGGTTGTGTATAAAGAGACACATAGGGCCTGTTATACCTATTTTTTGCATATCTAGGGATAGCCAATGAAAACTAAACGCTGTCAAAGGCCTTTTCTGCATCTAATGTTATAATTGCCAGGTCTTCCAAAGGGTGACATTTTGCATATTCTAAGACTGTAAAGCCCCGTACACACGGTTCTACGATCGCATACAACAGGTCGTACTCACGACCGTTGTATGCGATATCGATCGTTCGTATGCGCGAGTCGAACATACGACGGTCGTACAAGGGAGTTGTATGAGCAGACTAGAAAACTTGGTCATACCAACAAGCTCTCATACGACCATTGTCACCAAAACACGTATGCTCCGAAGTCAGGAACGGCTGGATGCTAATTACATGCACCTGAACGTTCTTTCCCCGGCCGTACAATCGTGTAGTGCATGTACAAAATTGTATTAAATAAAATAATAAAAAAAGCATGTAGTATGCTGCATACAACAGCCAACATACGATTGGACGCGATCGTACGTGCGATCGTCGAACTGTGGGCTTTAGTACTTTCCTTATATTGGATGAGGCTGACCTGCCTTTGGTAAAGCCTGCTTGTGCCGGGTGAATCAAGGAGGGCATATAAATTGCTAAGCGGGAAGCTATAATTTTGGAAAGGATCTTGGAATTTTCATTTAATAAGGAAATTGGGCGATAGGAACCTGGTTCAGTTGGGTCTTTTCCTTTTTTTTGCAATCAATTTTATGATGGCCTGGTGACCTGTTGGTAAGTAAGGGTCCCCTGCCCATATACCGTTGTAAACATCTGATAAGTTAAGGGATAGTATGTCTTTGAACATTTTTTAAAATTCAGGTGTATATACACATCAGGGCCTGGGTCTTTACCGTTTGCTATGTTTTTGATGGTTAAAAATATCTCGTCATTAGAGACAGGGGAGTTTAAGAATTTTAGATGCTCAGGATCTATATAGGTTATTGATTTAAGCCATTTGGTTGCTTCCTCTGTATCTATGGGTTTGTCTGCATATAGATTAGTGTAGAATTTCTCTAAGATTTTGTTTATTTCTTTTGGTGAGAAGGAAAGGGTTTCATCGGTGTTCTTTAATGCCGAGATGTGTGTTGGGTGGTATGCTCCCTTACTAAGTCTGGCAAGTAGTTTCCCTGCCTTATTTCCATACTTGTGATATTGTAATTGGGTATGAGATCATTTCATATGTTCTAGGTTGCGAGCCCAAGTATCGAATAGACTCTTGGCTTCATGCCATGACTTAAGGTTGGCTGGGGTATTTTGCTTGTTGAGCCGTGATTGAGCTGACCTTACTAAGTCACTGGCTTCTTGGAATTTTTTCTGGGTGGTTTTCTTGTGAGCAGCCATGAAGGAAATAATTCTGCCACGTATAAATGTTTTTCCTGCTTCCCAAAAGAGATTTGGGTTTCCCTTGTGCGAATCATTGTTAAGGTCGTATTCTGACCAAGCATTTTGTATTATACATTTAAAAACTCTTTTTGCCCCAAATATGTTGCGAATCGCCATTGGGAAGTTTCAGTGAGTCATGAGCTTGTTGAGTGTTACCAAGACAGGGGAGTGGTCGATTCTCGTAAATTCAGGAGGAGAGAAGGAGTGCATAGGAGGTAGTCAAGCCTAGCAAAATAATTGTGGGCATGGGAGTAAAAGGTGTATTCTCTATCGAAGGGATGAGATAGCCGCCATGGGTCTATCAGTTGTGTAGCGTTTGTCATCTGGTTCAGATACGTGAGGTTTTCGTGTGTAGAGGTTCCTGTTCTAGGGTGTAGGCGGGATCTATTCTCTCTATTGCACTTTACTGTGTTGAAGTTGCCTTCTATTATGTGGGGAGTTTGGGGTTTAATCGTTTTGTGGTTAATTCGTTAAAATATGTTTTGTCAGGCGAGTTTGGGGCATAGATATTAGTGATTATTATCTCCTTTGTCGGGAAATTGAGGCATGCAGATATGAGCTTGCCTTCCTCGTTTTTGTCAGTAGAGATTAGATTATATGTCAGGTTTTTGTGGAAGAGGATAATTATGCCTGCTTTCCGTCCCTTAGCTGCTGAGCCTATCACCTTTCCTATCCATAACTTCTGCATATGAGAGAAGTCAGCTTCCAAGAGATGGGTCTCTTGAAGCAAGGCTACATCCATTTTTAGTCTTTTGAGATGTCTGAGAATCGTCATTCTTTTCACCGGGGATCTTAGCCCTTTAACAGTCCATGAAGTTACTCTTAAGCCATGCATGAGTGATATGTGTTTAGATATGGTCTAATGATATTCACTGTAAACACCTGGCTAAGATGTCTGAGCTTGCTTTGTGATTTTAAACCTGGGTTTCCTATGTTGTGACTGAATGAATTAACCCTCTTTTAGAACAGGAAGAGAAGAAGGGAAATAGATGGGGAAGAAAGTAGGTTCAACATAAAAAAATCATAACTGTGTGACTTCACTTTGTTCCGTATAGATCACCACCACCAGTTGAGACCGCTAGCCTGCATGCAGGTGGAGAGTAATTGAGCTTGAATGCAGCTCCTTTTGTTTAGTGGTCAGTAACATGTTTATAACTAGTAATAAAATCATGGTTGAGTGATTGCCCTAGCGGGAGAGACTAGTAGTTAAGATATATAACAAATATCTGGAGGAGAAAGACTGGTAAAGAACAAAACAAGGAAGGGTTAATTTTGATTAACAATTCGACTCTGTATAGTCCAGGTTCCTAAGACTGTATCAAGCATAAGAAAGAGCGACTCTAGTAACCTAGATTAACAGAGGTATGTTTACCATTAATTACCATTACCAGTAAAATGAGATGAATTTGAGGGATGGGTTGTTCAGCGGAAGTCTGATGGGTCGTTTGATGAAATGGGCTTCAGACGCTTTGGGGGTTCCTTTCTGGGGCTCCTCTGTTCTCTGAGTCCCTGTTTGACTTTCTCTGCGAATGTGTCAGATGTGGGTTTTCTAGGCTGCAGAGAGTGTAGGAAAGATTCTGCCTTTTTTGGTGCTTGGAAGGCAAGGTGTTCCCCATCAGAAGCTTGCAGCCTAAGGATTGCAGGATAGGCCAAGGTGAATCAGATACCCCTCTTGAAAAGCTCTGCAGAGATGGGCTGGAATTATTTTCTTTTGGGGGGAAACCTCTGCCGAATAGTCTGCAAAAATAAGTAGCTTATGTCCATCGATTACAGCGGAGCGAGCTTCACGGAAGCTTTGCAAGATATCAGTACGGTCAGCATAGTTGAGGTGCTTAACTATGACCGGTCTTGGGTGTTTATGGTCATTGTCTGGAGTGCCAATACGGTGGGCTCTTCGGCTGGCGAATGCCTAGAGCCTCCACAAGGGTGATGGTACAAATGTCCATTAGTGACCCTGGCTTGTAGGTTTCTGGAAGGCCAATTGTCCTTAAATTGTTCCTCCTGGAACGGTTTTCTAAGTCTTCCAGTTTGTCATGTAATTGCTGCTGAGCTTGCAATTATTTTTCCATATCTACGCTCATGTGGTACTGATCATCCTCTGGAGGAAATGCGTTGTTCAGCCTCATTTATTTTTTTGAGTGCTCCCCTAGAGACTGTGCCTTTCTCTGTGACGGAGAAGAAGGGCGTGCTGCGGCAGCCATATTAGGCTCCACCGCTACTTGTGTAGGAGAGGTGTGTCTCGAGCGGGTTCCGGAGCAGGAGTACGGCTGGGACAGATATCGTTCCATCCACTGTCTCTCTGTCTCCTACATACGGTGCCGGAACCGGAAGTATATATTTCATTTTTACATTCAGTCTATTATATTGTGTGCACTATAGGGATTGCTAGGTCAACATGTTTATTGGTATCATATTAACTGAAGTTACATATAGTATTTATTGTATTCCTGTGCGATTGGAATGTAAATCATTGATTTAAAGTGGTTGTAAAGTCAGAAGGTTTATCTGCATGCATTCTATGCATGTTTGCTGTCAAGTTAGTTAGCCAATCAGGAAAGAGAGGGAGCAGGGGGCCGTATCGCAGCTCGGTGTCTGAATGGATACACGGAGCTGCAGTTCGGCTTGGGTGCCCGCATAGCAAACTGCTTGCTGTGGGCGCACTCAACAGGAGGGAGGGACCAGGAGCACAGAAGATGCACCCGAGAAGAGGAGGACCCAGGCTGCTCTGCGCAAATCCACTGCAATTGAGCAGGTAAGTATGACATGTTTGTTATTTTTATAGAAAAAAAAAAAAGACTTTGCCATCACTTTAACCACTTGCCGACCGCATCATGTAGAAACACGGGCCCAAAGTGGATCAATTGTTCTGGAAGGGTGTCCTATAACATCCTCCCAGAATCGTGCTCTGGCGCGGGGGC
>BLSH010160223.1:1178554-1191035 GCA_018402905.1 Glandirana rugosa | reverse complement strand
GGTCCGTTTAAATCCAAAAGACGGGTACTTTTCGGGTTTTGGCGGAATGTTGGTCTCGTTACCGCCATTGCCCGTGTCACGTGTCGCCCTCCCCCGTGTTATTATTAGGCAAAGCCTCCCCGCTGGAGGGTGGGTATCTTCCCCGGTTAGGTCGTTTGTAAACAAAATGTCTTGTGACCCCTTCCGACGTTCCGGGATAATGGGGCTCCTGTCCACCCGGAGGATATACTTATAGGAGACATTTTAAGTCAGTGTGAAACGACTCCCAAGACGTAACCGACCCTCTAGGGCCCAATGAGGAGTATGGTCTTGTTTGTGTGACCAGTTTCCGGCTGGGGGGGGGTTAAATGAGTGGGTGTTGCTTGGGCTCACCATGTGTATCGTTGTGGTCGGCCTTTGACCAGTGTGTTTGTTCTGGTATGAGGAGTAACCCGGGATCTCCCAGCCAATGCAGAACCCTCAGCAAAGTGTGACTGAATTTTACAGAGGATATTCATATAGGAGGCCCACCTGTCCTCGGGGTAATAGGGCCTTGCAGCCTTCCCCAGTGTTCTGTAAAACAAATGTTTGCTGGATTGGCCCCTTCTATGGGTGGGAGGTCGCCCCTCCGAAACGGATTATTATTGTGCCCCCTCCCGCTGTGCACTGTGCCCGTTACCGCCATTGCTCTGGTTGTAAGGCGGTTTTGGGCTTTTCATGGGCAGAAAACCTAAATTTGCCTGGTTTGCTGCCAGTGGAGACCAGGCCTTCGGACTGCTTCATATGGGTGGCAAAGGGGCAGTAAAAACAGGTGGTTGGTCTGTATTGTACACATGCTGATGTATTTTGCAGTTGCGGCAAACTTAGTGGCAGTAAACTTGGGTTTAACGTTTGTGCCTACAGGTAAGTGTATAGTAAAGCCCTGCTGTACACATGGGCCGTCATCAGCCGCTACAACAGATTCTGGCTTACATTTGGCCCGTGTATACAGGACCTTTGACAGAATCTGATCTCACGGCCGACTCCCGTCGAATGAGCATGCTGGAAAGACAGCAGCCAATCGGTGCCTGCAGACTGCATAGGGTGGTGCTGCAATGACACGCATGGGAGTGACTTCATTAAATCCTGCCTTTCAGATGGCAGAAGGAAGACCGGGCAAAGATGGGACTGCCACCAGCAGTGACAGCACAGCACTGAGGGCTCAATTTGACAGGTAAGGCAGGCCATACACTATTCGGATCTTGGCTGGTTCAGCAAGAGCTGGAAAAGATTTGAACTGTTTATGGACAGGCTGCATGTACCAAGTTGATCGATTAACTTTGGTACAGCCATCATGGCTGGTTTTAACTGCAATTATTGCTAGCGACGATTTTCCCCTGTTGGTTGAAAACAATGGCCCTGCAGGAGGGGTTCCCTCATTAATACGGTCTGTGTTGATGGGGGAGTCAAGTGAATTTCTATTCCTGCATTCCATTGTTGCAGTAAAGAAATCCGCTCCGTATATGCCTGGCCATGTGTTGGTGTGCGGTACATACTAGCAAGTGGTGCACCGAATGGAAATTTTGTTACCGAAACCAAAAATGCACGAAAAGGGTAGTTTTTAAAGAATATTTATATTTTTATATGCAATTGTCATATGCAGCCTACCTGTGCCTGAGCACTGATTGGCATGGATTGGCACTGGGTGGTGACGCTGGATGGTGTTGGCAGGTGACGCTGGATGGTGTTGGCAGGTGGCACTGGATGGCACTGGCAGAAGAGATTATTAGATTCACAATGCACAGATCTCGCTGCTTGTAGGAGCCACTCTGTGCATTAAATTCAGCTAATTACACTGACTGCAGAGACTCAAGCTGTCAGATTTTCTTTGAGATTGGAGGTGGGCCGGACTAAACAGCTAACACCCACCCAGTCCCTGTCCCATTGGCTGGCGTTTGAAAGCTGTTCGGTCCTGCCCACCTTCCGACATCAACTTTAAAATCTGACAGCTCTCTCTCTCCATTCAGTGTGATTAGTTGACAGTTTAATGCACCGAGCGGCTCGTACAAGCAGCCTGCTCTGTGCATTGTGAATCTACTCCTCTCCCACATCCATTGCGGGGATGGTACCTGGGGCGGACCCCGCCCCCTCTACGGTATCGGCCCGTGGTTTTTTTTTTTTTTTCGCTATACCAAAAACAGATTTTGGCCGAAAATGCTGACAATTTTCGGCGGCCGAAATTTTCGGTGCATCCCTAATACTAGCACACTATGGCCTTTGGTTAAAAAGGCCCCCTGAAATATGTTATAATCCTATTCTGGTTAACTCTTGACAACCACTTTAATCTACAGGTAAGCCTATAAGGCTTACTTTAGGTTTCCTGTATATATCCCAAACATGCACGGTTTAGGAGATGTACAGAGTACCTGCATGTGCCGATGTCATCGGGCCCATGCGCAGTGAAGAAACGGCCTCCGTGCTGCTTCTTCACTGACATTGTGCCACGATTGGCAGCTCCTGCGCGCATGCGTGGAAGTTGTCACGCGGCTCCGGCGAATCAGAGCTGGAGTCTGCGACCCCGAAAGGAAGAGGGGCAAAGATGGATGCTTCCTGGCGCGGGGACAGCACTGGATTCCAATGCAGGTAAGTTTCACATAACAGACTAGTATGCAATGCATACTAGCCTATTATGCATTTTATATTGCAGGGTGATAAGGAGGAACAAAGGAAGTAAAACCCATTAGGGTTTACTTTCTCTTTAAGACAAGCGCAGGATTTAAAATATACATACACAAAAGGGAGTACACCCCTCACATGTTTGTAAAGATTTTAACTTTTTATGTGCCAACACTTAAGAAATGACACTTTACTACAATGTAAAGTAGTGAGTGTACAGCTTGTATTACAGTGTAAATTTGCTGTCCCCTAAAAATAACTGAACACACAGCCATTAATGTCTAAACCACTGGCAACAAAAGTGAGTACACCCCTAAGTGAAAATGTCCAAATTGGGCCCAATTGCCCATTTTACCTCCTCTGTGTCGTGTGACTTGTTAGTGTTACAAGGTCTCAGATGTGAATGGGGAGCAGGTATGTTAAATTTGGTGATATCACTCACTCACTCATACTTGTCACTGGAAGTTCAACATGGCACCTCATGGCAAAGAACTCTTTGAGGATCTGAAAAATAGAATTGTTGCTCTAGATAAAGATGGCCTAGGCTATAAGAAGATTGCCAAGACTCTGAAACCAAGTTGCAGCCTGGTGGCCAAGACCATAGTGTTTTAACAGGACAGGTTCCACTCAGAACAGGCCTCGCCATGGTCAGCCAAAGAAGTTGAGTGCACATGCTCCGCTTCATATCCAGAGGTTGTCTTTGGGGAATAGACTTATGAGTGCTCCCAGCATTGCTGCAGAGGTTGAAGGGGTGGGGGGGTCAGCCTGTCAGTGCTCAGACCATACGCCGCACACTGCATCAAATTGGACTACATGGTTGTCGTCCCAGAAGGAAGCCTCTTTTAAAGAGGTTGCATAAGAAAGTCTGCAAACAGTTTGCTCAATATAAGCAGACGAAGGACATGGATTACTGGAACCATGTCCTGTGGTCTGATGAGACCAAGATACTTATTTGGTTCAGATGGTGTCAAGCATGTGTGGCGGCAACCAGGTGAGGAGTACAAAGACAAGTTTGTCTTGCCTACAGTCAAGCATGGTGGTGGGAGTGTCATGGTCTGGGGCTGCCGGCACTGGGGAGCTACAGTTCATTGAGGGAACCATGAATGCCAACATGTACTGTGACATATTGAAGCAGGGCATGATCCTCTCCCTTCGGAGACTGAGCCGCAGAGCAGTATTTCAACATAATGATCCCAAACACACCTCCAAGACAACCACTGCCTTGCTAAAGAAGCTGAGGGTAAATGTGATGGACTGGCTAAGCATGTCTCCAGCCCTAAACCCTATTGAGCATCTGTGGGGCATTGTCAAATGGAAGGTGCAGGAGCGCAAGGTCTCTAACATCCACCAGCTCCGTGATGTCGTCATGGAGGAGTGGATGAGGACTCCAGTGGCAACCCGTGAAGCTCTGAACTCCATGCCCATGAGGGTTAAGGCAGTGCTGGAAAATGGTGGCCACACAAAATGACACTTTGGGCCCAATTTGGACATATTCACTTAGGGGTGTACTCATGTTTGTTGCCAGTGGTTTGGACATGAACGGCTGAGTTATTTTGAGGGGACAGCAAATTTACTTATATAAGCTGTACACTCTCTACATTGTAGCAAAGTGTAATTTCTTTAGTGTTTTCACAGGAAGGTATAATATATTTACAAAGTGTGTGTGTGATGTATCTTACCAACTCTGGAGTGAGAACTGAGTGATCAAACACTGCTGATCGCTCAGTTGTCCGCCCTCCGCTCTGAGCAGAGAGCAAGGACTGTCAGTCTCTGCTTTCCCCTCTAGTGTTCACTGGAGCACTGGGCTGTGGAGGGGGTGGGAGGGAATGGCTCAGTTCGATCACTGGGAGGCTGAACCAGGCGCCGGTTCAAGTATCGGGGTGGATCCTGACCAGAACTAACTGCACTCCTTTGATCCATAGAAGTATGACCACAAAAGATTTGCCTATACTACTTTAATATCAATGGAACCACCGTGCAATCTGCCTGTTTGGCTCATGGTTGAGGTATAATCGTATACATAATCCTTGATTAAAAGAAAAAGGGGTTCAGGAGGTGGCAGGATTACTGTCTGGCACCCTCTGTCCACAAAGTTTCCTGGCATATAGGAAATGCAAGAAGGGGGACACATTGGGTTTGACCTAATGGATTAAAGCGTATCTAAAAGCTGCAAGTTTAGATGTTGATTACCAGTCCTTCAGTGTTGGTGGCTGCATTCATTTTCTTTTTTTCATAAGTTTCAACAAATACAGAAAGCATGTTGATGTCCTTTTCAGTAAACCAAGGAAAGCATAAAGAACTGTATTACTAGTAGTATCACGCCATCTTGTAATACACATGGACAATCAGACATGTTTGAAGTCCAACCTGTCTAACAAGCATGGCTGTCCCCATAGATCAGGGGTGCCCAACCTTTTGAAAAGTGAAGGCCACTTTAGCGGCTTTGTAACCAGTCGCGGGCCACAATGAGTGGAGTGGGCAGATGACACGTCTGTTCTCTGCATATGCAGAGCAGACCCGGATACAGCCCACACTATGGGCCCTCCAATCTGTCCAGACAGGATGGATCCCCTTCTGTTTTTAAAGTGGATCAGATTGGAGATGGGCGGGTGTAAAATTACACATGTCCGTTTACGTCTACCACTCTATAGAGGTGAATAATGGAGGGTCTGATTGGGTCCACATAAAGACAGGTGGACTCGATCGGATTGATCGCGTGAAAGGGGCCCAAGGCTGCTTTCACACTGCACTGCTGTACCTGCACCTCAGCTGACCGCAATCGTCCCTTCCTCAGGATTCCTGCAGGTATCACTGGCTTCTGTCGGTTACTGTTGGGTATTTCTGGTTCTTGACCTGCCACCCCCGGGCACTAGTGTTGACAGGAGCCAGCGCTGGAGGAAGCATGCGGCTGCAGTAGAGAACAGAGCCGATACTTCCTAGA
Organism: Glandirana rugosa; assembly: GCA_018402905.1. Classification (NCBI taxonomy): domain Eukaryota; kingdom Metazoa; phylum Chordata; class Amphibia; order Anura; family Ranidae; genus Glandirana; species Glandirana rugosa. Next base: position 1,185,460 of record BLSH010160223.1, on the reverse strand, counting down.
TCGTGCGGGCTCCTGTCACAGGCAGAGTACATTTAGTATCACACTGCCTGTGACATGAGCCAGCGCTATAAAGGAAGCATTGGCTCTGCTTCCTCTGGCTCCATTCTTCACACCGGTGTTCGTGGATGGTGAGTCGGTAACCTGTGATCTGGGCTTGCTAACCGCCATCCCAGAGCAGGAGGTGTCAGGCCACATGTGGGCACCCCTGCGATAGATGGTATAGAAATGAGTAGCTGCAAAGGGACGGGGAAGTGGTTTGTAGGTGTACTAATTTACCATTTATTAGAAGCATGATTAACCATTTCAGCCCCGGAAGGATTTGGCCCTTTCCTGACCAGGCCATTTTTTGTAACATGGAACTGCGATACTTTAACCGACAATTGCATGGTTGTGCTACGTTGTACCCAAATAAAATGAATGACCTTTTTTCCCTCACAAATAGAGCTTTCTTTTGGTGGCATTTGATCACCTCTGCGGTTTTTATTTTTTGCGCTATAAAGAAAACCAACAATTTTGAAGAATCAATATTTTTTACTTTCTGAGAGTACATATCCAAACATGTTTATCTTTAGACTAATATGTATTCTACATATTTTTGGTAACAAAAATCCCAATAAGCGTATATTGATTGGCTTGTGCAAAAGTTATATCGTCTACGAAATAGGGGATAGATTTATGGACTTTTTATTTTTTTTTTTACTGGTAATGGCTGTGATCTGCAATTTTTAGCGGCACTGACATTCCTGCAGACAAATCTGACCCGAAGTGACACTTTTTGGGGACTAGTGACACCAATACTGTGATCAGTGCTATAAAAATGCACTGATCACTGTATAATGACACTGGCAGTGAAGGGGTTAACACCAGGGGCAATCAAAGGGGTTAAGTGTGTCCTAGTGATGTGCTTTCTAACTGTAGAGGGAGTGGACTAACTGGGAATACAGAGAGATCGCTGTTCCTGATCACTATGAATGGACTATCTCTCTACTCCTGTCAGAACAGGGATCCGCCATGTTTACGTGTATCGGGGCTGTAGACGCATGCCCGCTGTTTCTGTTACATGAAGTGCCGTACCGGTATGGCAATTGGCCCAAAAGAGCCGCCTTGCCACAGTGTAACTGCGGCAGGCGGTCTTAAAGCGTTTAAAGTGTTACTAAACCCATAACAGTAAAAATCAGTCTGTATATGCAGTAAAGCATGCTTTATACTCACTGTGGAACCTAAGGGGTTAATCCTCTGTGTTGTGTAAAGGTTTGATCCACTTTACTCTGATCCTCCTCTTACCGTCCCCAATCCATCTGCTGATAGAAAAGCATTGGAGGCACTCTGCCCATGCTCTGTTTTTGTATTGCCAGAGGGTTTTTTGGCCCTGTGCTGATCACATGCACCATCAATCAGCACTGTCCAGACAGTCAGCTGTCATGCAACCTCCTAGGACAGTCCGATGGGAAAGAAAACTCCACGCTTTAAGCAGTGCTTGGCTGGACACTGATAGAATCACAAGACTGCTATATACTGCTGATGAGAAAAGGTATTTGGCAGTTCAGATTTACAAAAATAATTGCATTTCCATGTTCCGTCTATTATGGGAGACCAGATATTGTAAATGCAGGCTCCTGGGTTTAGTAACACTTTAATACAATTTGCTTTTTGGAAATCGATTATAGCCAAGCTATCATGGTGGAAAACAAAATATAGGTTCCCTGTAAGGCCTCTTTTCCACAAATGGTCCGATCAGGCCTGCCAGTTTTTCAGGAGAACCTGACGGGACTGTTCATCCACACCTATGGACTGGTGGGTGTGAATAGACTTGTCACTTTACACCCTCCAACCTCCGATCTGGTCTGCTAAAAATGAGATGCATCTTCTGTTTAGGTGGTTTGGAGGGCAGTTGGGTGTAACCGGACAGAGTTCATTTACACCTGGCTGCCCATAGAGCAAAGTGGGCTCTGCTCTGCATAAACTGAGTGGGCACAGATGTCATCCCCCTGCTCTCATCAGTGGACAGATCCCTGCTGATCAAACCTGAGTCTGCCCCATGTGAAAGGGGCCTAAAAACTTTTAATTCACCTCTCCAGGGGCTTGTCTCCTACCTGCTTCTTTCTGCATTGTAGCTTTCAATTGTCTCTCCAGCATTTGACCCATTTGAAGTGTTGGGGTGCCTGTGTCACCTGAGGTCTACAGGTCTCAGCAGTGTGATGGAACCACAGTGCCCAGTGGGGGATGTTATCTTTGCTTCTAGTAGCGTTGGATACTAAACACTGACAGAGGCTCGAGGAGGTGGGTGATGCAGGTTGCTGGAAAGGTGAGTATAAAAGCGTTCAAGGCACCTTTATCTGGAATTTTTTCACCCAGGCAGGATAGCTTTAAATTAAAGCTGTCAAATTAAAATGTACAAGCTGCAATAGCTGACTGGCATCAGATGTTTGCACCATGGAGGTCTTTGTTTCAAGGCTGCATTCTTGAAGTTATCTTGACGCAAACAAAGTTTACCATACACTATATAATCTGATGGTACAATCTCCTTTAGGTCACACTTGCCAACAAATATGTAATGTAAGGGCCAAGTGATTTGGCTTGTATAGGTTTTTCCCATTACATAGTCTAGTTAAATTTAAATTAGATTGCACAATCTGTAGTGTGCATGATCTCCTTAAAGCCTTGTACACACGGTGCAACGGTCAAACGTCCGGACGTCCAAAATCGTATGTCGGCTGTTGTCTCGCATACTGACATGCACTAAGCGATCGTACGACCAAGCCTAATGCGGTGACGTGTTGCGAGCTTATAAAGAGGAAGTTCAGGTGAATGTGATTTGTGAATTAGGAACGTAAGTTTACACAAATGGACACTTTCGGGCGTTCCTGACTTCTGAGCATGCGTGTTTTGCACAGTACAACTTGTTGGACCAACTTCTCTGCACACACGGTACAACAGTCGTATGACCGCTTGTAGTACAACAAAAGTTTACTAGTCTGCTCATCCAACTTCTGTTGTACGACCGTCACACATTGCCTATTCTAATCACATGTACTAATGGTCGGATGATCATACAACAAGCTGTTGTACGACTGCTTTCGTTCGACAGTCTTGCACCTTGTATGAGGCTTTAGAGGCAGGCCATAGATGTGATTCTTTCCTGCAACCACAGGTTGATTGATTACTACCATAAACATTCAGTGTTGATGAGAGGGAATCCTTCCTATGGATGGTGTATTGCTCTTTTAAGCAAATGCGGTTTCAAGATATAGTGACACTTCTAACAAGCATCTAGAAAATCTCAGTCATTTTTCAACAGAAGGTGAGCTGGTTTGTCCAGGAAGCTGTGTGGTCTTAAAGTAGAACTATTGGCAAAGCTTTTTTTTATTGGCTAGCGCAAGGGAGAGTTAAAACCCATGTAAGATTTATTTTTTGCCATCTTTGTCCCATTGGGGAGATTTCCCTTCACTTCCTGTCCTATACCAAACAAGAAGTGAGGAAATCTCTGCAAATTAAGGGAATTCATCGTGGTCCCTCAGATCACCAGAACTAGTCTTCCCATTGGAAGATTTCCCCCTTATGTTTCTGGGGATAACCCACATTTTGGGGTTTACTTTTACTTTAGCTTTTTTTTTTTTTTTTTTTTTTTTTTTTTTTTTTATAATGGTAAGCAGGACAAATCGAGAGGGTGAATCTTCCCAACGGTAGCACAGACAGCAATAACTGTCAGGTGTTCTAATCCATCTCCACTCCATCCAAAACTACTTCCTTTAGTTGTAATTGAATTGCCTTAGGGAACACAATTTTGTTTACCAGGTTCTGAGAAGCACTGGCAGGCAGTACCTGGCTATATTCTAGGGCCCCATACAAGGTAAGGCGGAGTCCACATTTTCCTTAAGGCCTTGTTAACACTAATGTTTTTTATCCTGCAATTGTGCTGCACTACATGACAATGGAAATTACATTCTCTGTAGTACCTGTACATTAATGCAGTACAGCTGGGGCATTCTTTTGAGAAAAAGGTCCAGATGCTGCTTTGGTGCAGTTGCAGAATGTTTTCTGAGACGGTCTTCAATGGAAATGCACCAAAAACACATTAAAATGCCTGTAAATGTGTTTGTTTAAAGTCTTACTACAAAAGTGCACTGAGAAACAGCAGCAGCACGTCTGACTCAAGGCTTAAGTGTATCTAAGCCCAAGCCCAAGACTAAGAATGTAGCCAATTGCAACTTACCTGTCCTCTAGATGTGTGGCTGTATTTTGTTTTTCCTGGTCACCCTGCCAGTAACAGCCTTTCTGTCCCAGTGTGACTATACTTTCTGTACTGTGAAGGAGCAGTGTTGTCACCCTAGGTAAAGGTTACAGAATACCTCTCAATAACTGGCTGTAGGACATAGTTGGCTTGGATTAATAACTTATGTGCATGCAGCACATTCAGCTATCTGTTTTCTGGCAGGATCAACGGGTATTACAAAACAAATTTCATGTTTAACAGACAATAAGATAAATATAGATCATATCTCTATCACACAGTTTAAACTGCTAGTAACATCACCTTCATTTGCAGATCAACCCTCAAGTCTGTGTCTCCTATCTCGCCATGAGACATGTACGCACTTCTCCTCGGGCTACAGTTACTGTTGGCAGCGGGGTGAAGAACATAGTCAAGGGACATCAGCACTCAAGGGTTGTTGGAGCGCACAAGCAGCGAATCCCTGAGAGAGAGGTTCCAGCAGCCAGGACAAAGGTGGCAAGGACAATCAACCTCCAGCCCCATGAACGCCAGGCCTTCTATCAGCTCTTGGGTAAGAAACGGTTTTCCCAGTCTTCCAGGACAGCAACCTGAGATGATTGGTTCCTCCCCCTACAGAAAGCAGAATCCATTACAAACCCCACCCACCCCCTGTCCCTCAGGTTGATGGTTTCCTATCATCCAGGACTAGCACAATTTCTTTCGTTCATTGACGGGCACAGTGTGTATGCTGCCCTCTTCAGGAGTGACTAGGCAGAACAGGCAGTTCTAACATCAAAAGAACAGACACAGCCCCTCCCTGGGGGCAGTCCCCACTGGCAGCAACCCCCCACCTTGCTACTGCTATTTCAGTTTTTCTCTGCCTAGTGCAAGGAGTAGACCTGGCTCCCTGTTGGGATCTGTAGTACCTCTCTTGGTCCTCTTCGGCTGTCCTAAAGGACAGCCTAACAGATGAAGACTACAATCAAGTAGTCGTGCTGGGTGACAGGCTGGGTTTTAGATCCAGGCAGTCTCCCCAGCCCGGCCAGCGAGCGCGCACAGACCTTAGCTCCGTGCTGGGTCGGCCGCGACAGGCCCCAAACCAGGCAGGGTGGCCCTGTGGGTTAAACGTCCTGCCGGTGCACATATGACCGGGCTCCGGAGTCTGTGTCAGTGCCACCATTGGCTGACAGCTCCCCCCCAGCCTGACGGTAAGGCAGATCTGTCTCGGGTGGGATACCTGCTCCGCTTGACTGGATGGGTAAGTACGCCCCCCCTCCCATTAGGATCTGGGGGGGAGCAGACGGGCTCCCCCCTGGGGTGTTGGGCTGGTGGGTTGGTTCCCTCTTCCTTCACTTCACCCCCCTCCGGGGCTGCGCTGCCGCTGTGCCCCCTCCGGGATCCCATGGGGGTCTTCAGGGCCCTTAGTGTTCCCCTCCTCGTCTTGTGGTGCTGGTTGCTGATCACGCGGCAGCCATTTTGTCGTCCGGCTACCATTTTCGTTTGGCCTCGGACGCCTGACGGCCATTTTGGCGTAGTTGCGGCGTCATTTGGCTTTGGATTGGCCTCTAGTGTACCACGGTGGCCATTTTCGAGTGGCCCATGCACGTGTTCTGACCTGTGTGTGGAGGGGCGGTCCCTGAGGTTTTCTGGTGCCGTTTTTTTCCCCCCCGCACAGCGCTGAGAGCTCAGTGGCTTTTTCTCTGTGGGACAGCAGCAAGCGAGGACAGGCAGGCGCTGCAGCAGGCATGGCTCCTCTCCTGGACAGTTGAGCGGGCAGGTGGTGAGTCCCTCAGGGGTTACCCTCCTGTAGTAAGTCCTGCGCAGCGTTTTGGGGTGGGGGGTGCTTGGTCTCCTGGTACCTAGGCCTTGGTTAGGTGACGTGTACCAGGGTGGGTGATGCAATGGCAGCCAATGCGGGTGCTTCCCCACCAGACCTCTCCGTGGTTGCAGCCAGCGCCTCAGGGACTGCGCTCTCTTGCCGCTCTGTCGGCGGTCCTGGATTAGTTTGTCTCCTGGGCAGAGACACTCGGAGCTCAAGGCGGCAATAAATGGGTCCCCCCCCCTTCCTCCAGGGAGCACTCGGACCCTGACGGGGGCTCTAACGTGATAGGGACCCCCCTTGATCTGTTGCGTGGCGAGGCCTCGGTTTCTCATGATAGTGAGGACAAATCCGCGGTGGCCACTGCTGCGCACGAGAAGGCACTAGTCAGCGCCCTGATCACATCAGTGCGTGAAACCCTGAAGTTGGTGCCCGTCCTCTTCGGGTCACAAACTGGCCCGCGTGGCTAAAGTTTTCCCCTATGTATCTTACCTGGATAAGTTTGTTTACAGAGACTGGGAATGGCCTCAGAGCTCCCTTCCTATACCCAAAAGGTTCTCTGCGCTATCCCTTTGAGGACAGCTGATTGAAAAAGTAGGCATCATCCCCTGTGGTTGATTCCCCCCCCGTGTCTTGCCTGAAAAAGGCGACCAGCGTTGTCGTGACTTTCGACTTTTAATAACACCCGCCCTTCACAAGATTCACGGACCATAATTTCACCAATTTCCTGCCGCACGGAAGGTGACCCTAGCACCAGCGGAAAAAGTCCGTTCTGTGCCCCCCCCTTAGTTGGTGTCCCCTACTACGGATGAAAAAGTTAGTCGACAGGAGTTTCCCTATCGCGTCTCTTGGAAAACCCATATCCTTCCCTCGA
>BLSH010160223.1:1122821-1133073 GCA_018402905.1 Glandirana rugosa | reverse complement strand
CCAACATCGGGAGGCGGAGCGTGGTCCGTTATATTCGGAAGGTCCATGCCACTATTTAGAACGCTCTCCACGTGAACGCTCGAAAGTTGTTCCACCCCTAGTGCCTCAGCCGGTGAGGAGATAGGGAGTCGTGGACCTTGAGTTATCGGTTCGGCAGTTTCGGTCGCTCCCATTTTGTCCCACGTTCTACCCAGGAACTCTGTCCTCTAGCAGAGCGTAGCCTTTGGCGGTCCCCCGCAGACGGTGGGAAACGTGGTGCAGCCGCATGGTCCACGCGGCTCTGGTTAGGCCCCGGTGGTCTTACCAGCCTTAAGGAAGGTAGCGATAAGACGCGGAGCCGTTATCGCTTCCAGTACGCTTTTCCTCCCATACGTCTGCTCCCGAGATTGGTGCGCAGAATAGCGATGGAAGGAATTCCGACCATTCTGGTGGCCCCGGATTGGTCTCGGCGCACCTGGTACGCCGACGTGGTGCAAAGGGTGGCAGACGCCCCCTGGCGGTTTCCGATGCGAGACGATCTCCTGTCTCAAGGACCCATCTTGCACCCTGTTTTACCCTCGCTGGCTTTGACGGCTTGGCTATTGAGTTCCAGGTGCTGAGGGATAGAGGAGTGGCCGACTCCGTGATCCCCACCTTGTTGAAAGCTCGCAAGTGCACCTCTCGCAAGATTTATCACCGTACCTGGAAGGCTTATATTGCCTGGTGCGAGGCGGAGGGCTACAACCCTCGCGCGTTTGTAGTCTCCAGGATGCTGACTTTTCTTCAGCAGGGTCTGATTAAGCAATTGGCTTTGAGTACTCTTAAGGGCCAGATCTCGGCCTTAGCCATACTTTTTCAGAGACCTTGGCTTCGCACTTTCTGATTCGTACCTTTGTACAAGGTGTGCGACATGTGGCGCCTGGGGTGAGATCCCCGATGGCCCCATGGGTTCTGAATCTGGTGTTTTTCTGTTCTTCAAAAACCACCTTATGAAAGGATCAGGGAGATCCCCTTACAACTTCTGTCGCAGAAGGTGGCCTTTTTGGTTGCCATCACTTCTGCCAGACGAGTGTCGGAATTGGCTGCCCTATCGTGCAGTCTCCTTATTTGGTGATACATAAGGATAAGGCGGTCTTGCGACCCCTTCCTTCTTTTCTTCCAAAGGTAGTCTCTTCTTTTCATATCAATGAAGATATTATTCTACCTCATTGTGCCCTCATCCATCGCACCCGAAGGAATTCGAGTTGCATGCCTTGGACGTAGTTAGGGCCTTACGGGTGTACTTGGCTGCTACAGCTTCTTTTCCAAAAGCTGACGCCTTGTTTTTTCTGCCAGAGGGCCCGCGCAAAGGTTTGGCGGCCTCTTCGGCTACGAATTCTCAGTGCATTAGAAAAACCGTGACCCATGCGTATTCTGTTCGGGGCAAGGTTCCCCCTTTTCCGGTCACTGCTCATTCTACCCGGGCGGTTAGTACTTCCTGGGCCTTCAGACACCAGGCCTCGGTGTCGCAGGTGTGCAAGGCGGCCACTTGGGCCTCTGTTCACATTTTTCTCTGTTTTACAAAGTTGATGTGTTTGCATCTTTGGATGCTGCTTTTGGCCGCAAAGTTCTGCAGGCGGCAGTGTAGGCGCATTTGGCGCCTCCTCAGAGGTTCAGTTGGGTACAGTTGTTTGCGTTTACCCACCCCTCTTTTTGACACAGCTTGGGGACGTCCCCACAAAGTCATGAAGAGCTGCGTCTGTCAGTGAACGTAGGAGAAAAAGGGATTTTATTAAAACTTACCGTAAAATCCTTTTCTCCACGTTCACTGACAGACGCAGCACCCACCCCTCTGGGCTCTGTTTTGGTACGGCTTGTGTACAAACTGGAGAGCTCCTCTGGGAGGGGGGTTTTAATGTAGGAAAAGAGGACGGCCCCCAGGGGAGGGGCCAGCTGATTTCTTTTCCCTGCCTAGTTAACTCCTGGTAAGACTAACATAAAACCCACAAAGTCATGAAGAGCTGCGTCTGTCAGTGAACTCGGAGAAAAGGATTTTACGGTAAGTTTTAATAAAATCCCTTTATTTGTCGTACTTTGATAAGGGTTCGTTCGCCATGCCTAAACATTTTTCTGTGCGTTATCCCTTTGAGGATACCCTGTTGCAGAGTCGGTGGCTCGTCTAACAAAGTGACCACTATTCCGATGGAGGGCTCTCCATCATTCAAGGACCCGGCCGACAGGAGAACCGAGGCGGTGTCCAAGGCTATGTTCCTGGTCGGCTATGCGGCCGACGCTGGCGTCTGCGCTGGTGGCACTGGCGCTTACGGAATGGGCGGCCATTATGCAACAGGCCTTGGTGACTCTCCAGGCCCCTCCGGAACCTGTGCAGATGGCAGACCAGCTGATACAGGGCCTTAAGTATCTGTGATGCGGCCCTCCACATGGCTCCCATGCTGTCCAAACTGTCCATGTTTGCAATTGTCATCAGACGTCTGCTATGGCTTAGATGCTGGTCAGGAAACCAGGCATCAAAGAAGGGCCTGACGGACCTGCCTTTCTCCTATTCACTGACAGACGCAGCTCATCATGACGTGTGGGGTTTATGCTTGTCCCACTAGGAGTTAACTAGGCAGGGAAAAGAAACAGCTGGCCCCTCCCATGGGGGCCGTCCTCTCTTCCTACATAAACATAGCTCTTCAGTTCTTATGCCTAGTTGACCTGGCTTCCCTTTAGGGGAATTTGTGGTCCTGTTTGTGACCATTTTTTTATTTTAAGTTTTCTTTTATTTGACTTCTATCAAGACATTGATCTGCTATCAAGAAGCCGGTCGGGGCATAGAGGGTCCTTGGGCCCTGTACTTTCCCCGACCTGGCCAACTGATGCGAACCAGTCCCGACGTATGGGGACCCGCCGCATCGTACCCGTCCCCGGATGCGATTCGGCAAGGGCGATTTTCTGGCCTGCAGCATAACGCCCAAGAGGGGGCAGAAGGTCTGCGACTGGGTGGCTACCCACGGCGCTCGTCGGAGCCGCACAAAGTTTTTTCTTAATGGGTAGCCACTGGTGGGACGCGTGGAGCTCCCGTTAACCCCCCGCACCGTTTGTCTAGGCCGTTCATTTTTTTTTTCGCCGTCATGCGGTGACTGGCTGCCATTTTGCGGCGGACCCCTGCCATTTTGCCGTAGCCGCGGACATTTTGGGTCTATGGGGCTTTCCCTCTAGCGCTCAGAGCGGCCGTTTGTGGTACTGCACGTTCCCTGAAAGTGTCTTTTGGGCTCTAGTGTTTAACGGGGCCATTTTGACTGCATACCTCTAATACACGTGTCTGCAGCGTTTTTTCTTCTCTGTGGAACGGTGATCTGGCGGCGCGGCTCTTCTGATGATACATCCAGAAGTTACAGGCAGCGGAACAGCAAGTATAGCTGGGCTATACTCCCTGTGGGTACTGGTGGCAGTGGGTGCAGTTCTCCTGGTGCACTGTGGGCGGTTGTTTGCGGCAGTGTGGGGGTGCCTTATTCTCCTTAGTCCCCTGTGTCACTAAGAGTTTTTCTGGGGGAAGACTGGCAGATTACACTGCTGACCCTGCTGAGGAGGCATCAGCGGCGGCGCAATCTGCGCAAGGGGTCTTTAGCGAATTTCTCCCCCGGGTGGAGGTCGCCCAACAGGCCCCCAAGAAGCGTCCCCCTCTTCATCAGGGGAGGATTCTGAGCCGGAAGTGGCCTCAGGGGTCTGAGACCCCAGTGGACCTATCCGATGGGGAACTGGGCCATCGGACGGCGAAGGGGATCAGGAGGCGGCGGCTGCGCGCGAGAAAGCGTTGGTTGCTACCATTATCACAGGATGGTGAATCGCAGTCTGCTGCGTATGTGTGGGTCCTCTAGGCCCCCAAGGCTTATCCCTACAATTACTTTTTTGATTTTCTTGTTAATGGCAGCGTCCACAGCAATCTTCTTCGCTGTCAAAACGGTTCGCTGCTCGCTATCCCTTTGAGGAAAGCTTTTTGAAAAAAATGGGAATCGCCTGTGGTGGACCCACCGATAGCACGCCTTAGTAAGGCGACGACCATCCCTCTAGAAGGGACTCCTTTTTAAGGATCCCGCTGATAGAAAAACAGAGGCGCTTTTAAAGTCGCTGTTCCTGGTGGCTGGTTCCGCTGTGCGACCGGCCTTGGCGTCCGCCATGTCGGCGCAACATCTGTCCGAGTGTATGGAAGAGCTCCTGAAGGACCTGGAAGGCAGTCGCCTGATGGATGCGCTGCAGAAGGCTGAGTACCTTTGTGATGCGGCCGTTGATTTACTGCCGATGTTATCCAGAATAACTATATTTGCCGTCATACTCAGACGGATACTTTGGTTGCATTCTTGGTCCGGTGATCACGCTTCCAAAAAAGGTCTTGCTGACCTCCCTTTTCAGGGTGGACGTCTATTTGGTCCACGCTTGGATGAGATTATTAAGGACTTCACGGGAGGTTAGAGTACCTTCCTTCCAGAGCCCCGTAGGCGTGAGTTTTGCCGTAGACAGGGGCCCCCTCCTTCGAGTCAGAAGTTTTTTCGCGCCCCGGGCGCAGCAGGGACCCGCTCCGGTAAGGTCGCTGCAGGGGCCGGAAGACGGCAATGGCAGCGCAAAACCGAAAAGGCGGAGGACAAGTCCTCCTCAGCCTGATGGGTTGCCCCCACCCGGGTTTCGGGTGGGGGGACGTCTTCTGGGGCTCACAGGCCGGTGGCTGGCTCACATTTCCAACCGCTGGGTCCGGGAAGTGGTGTCCACCGGGTACAGGATAGAGTTCGACACTCTACCCCCAGACAGGTTCTTCCCATCAAATTTAGGGAAGGAACGCCGGGAGGCCCTTTTTGAAGCTGTACAAGCACTCTCAGACCAAGGGGTGATCGTGCCAGTGCCCCCAGTAGAGGTTTCAAGGGTTCTACTCAAATCTTTTCGTGGTTCCCAAAAAGGGGGGGGGTTCGGCCCATACTGGACCTGAAGGCCCTGAACCGGTATGTCAGGGTGCGGAAATTCCGGATGGAATCTATCCGCTCGGTCGTGGCCGCCCTTCATCAGGGGGAATTTCTGGCGTCCCTGGACATCAGGGATGCGTACCTCCATGTACCCATTCATCTACGACAGCGCTTTCTGCGCTTTGCAGTGGGAGACCTCCATTTTCAATTTGTGGCACTCCCCTTCGGCCTGGCCTCGGCACCTCGACTTTTGACAAAACTGCTAGCACCGGTGTTGGCGTTGCTGCGACAGAGGCATTGCGGTAGTAGCCTACCTAGACCTGCTTCTGCGAGTGGAGTCTGCCTCGGCTCTGGAGGAGAATGTGGGTATCACAATGACCTCACTGCAGGACTTCGGCTGGTTACTGAACCTGCAGGAGTCGTCGGTCTCTCCATCCCATCGCCTGGAGTATCTGGGTCTAATTCTGGACACAGAGCAGGCGAAGGTATTCCTCCCTCCCAAGTTGCTGTCTCTGCAGTCGGCAGTGCGCACCCTCTTGTCGCACCGTCAGTCTTCATTACGGTTCTGTATGCGGGTGCTGGGGCTCATGGTCTTGTTATTCGAGGCGATACCATTTGCCCATAGTCACACTCGTCTCCAGCGAGCAATTCTGGCTCGGTGGGACAGGTCCCCTCGGTCATTGAACCTTCTGATCCGTCTGAGCTCCCAGACCAGGGCATCTCTGACCTGGTGGCTTTGGGACTCGGCCCTGATTCAGGGGAAGTCGTTCCTGCTCCTCCAGTGGGTAATCACCATGGATGCCAGTCTTTCGGGCTGGGGAGGGATCCTGGGGCTGCTGTCTGCCCAGGGCCATTGGTCGGCACAGGAAGCTTGCCTCCCCATCAACGTTCTGGAGCTGAGCGCAATCAGATTGTGCCTTTCTCACTGGACAGTGAGATTGCAGGGTCGTCCGGTTCGAATTCAATCGGACAATGCCACAGCAGTGGCGTATGTGAACCATCAGGGCGGCACAAAGAGTCCAGCAGCTGCGGCTGGGGCAGCTCTGATACTACGTTGGGCGGAACTTCACGTTCCGGCGATCTCAGCCATTTACATTCCAGGTGTGGAGAACTGGCAGGCAGACCATCTCAGTCGCCAGACGCTGGACCAGGGAGAGTGGTCTCTCCACCCGGAGGTGTTCAATCAAATTTGCTGCAGATGGGGGACGCCGGACGTGGATCTCATGGTGTCTCGGTTCAATCACAAGGTGGAGACCTTTGTGTCCAGAACGAAGGATCCGTTGGCAGTGGCCACGGACGCTTTGGTGGCCCCCTGGGGCCGTTATCGTCTTCTGTACGCTTTCCCTCCGATAAGACTGCTTCCGCGATTGATATGCAGGATAGTGGCGGAGCGGATACCAATAATCCTGGTGGCTCCAGATTGGCCTCGGCGCACTTGGCACGCAGACGTGGTGCGAATGGTGGCAGATGCCCCTTGGCGGCTCCCGCTGCGAGGCGATCTTCTGTCTCAGGGACCCATCTTGCACCCTGCTTTACCCTCGCTGGCTTTGACGGCTTGGCTATTGAGTCCCAGGTGCTTACAGTGGAGCCACTGACTCCGTGATCCCTACTTTGTTAAAAGCTCGCAAGTGTACTTCTCGCAAGATTTATCACCGCACCTGGAAGGCTTATATTGCTTGGTGCGAGGCGGAGGGCCATAACCCTCGCTCTCATGTCGTGTCCAGGGTCCTGACTTTTTTACAACAGGGCCTGAACAAAAACTGGCTTTGAGTACTCAAGGGCCAGATATCAGCTCTGGCTATTCTCTTTCAGAGACCTTTAGCTTCGCACTCGTTGATTCGTACCTTTGTACAAGGTGTGCGACACGTGGCCTCGGGTAAAAGTTCCGATGGCTCCGTGGGATCTGAATTTGGTGCTTTCTGTTCTTCAGAAACCGCCTTATGAGAATATCAGGAAGATTTCTTTGTCATTGCTGTCGCAGAAGGTGGCCTTTTTAGTTACCATCACTTCCGCCAGACAGGTGTCTGAATTGTCAGCACTATCGTGCAAGTCTCCCTACTTAGTCATACATAAGGATAAGGCGGTCTTGCGACCTTCTTCCTTCCGAAGGTGGTTTCTTCCTTTCACATTAATGAACATATTATTCTTCCTTCATTGTGCCCTCGTCCATCGCACCCAAAGGAGTTTGAGTTGCATGCTTTGGACGTAGTGAGGGCCTTATGAGTGTACTTGGCTGCTACAGCTTATTTTCGACAAGCTGATGCTTTGTGTTGCCAGAAGGCCCGCGCAAAGGGTTGGCGGCCTCGTCGGCTAAGACTTCTCGTTGGATCAGACAGTGACCCATGCGTATTCTGTTCGGGGCAAGTTCCCCCTTTTCCGGTCACTGCTCATTCTACCCATGCTGTTAGCACTTCCTGGGCTTTCAGACACCAGGCCTCGGTGTCACAGGTGTGCAAGGCGGCCACTTGGGCCTCGGTTCACACTTTCACTAAGTTTTATAAAGTTGATGTGTTTGCATCTTCGGATGCTGCTTTTGGCCGTCAAGTTTTGCAGGCAGCAGTGTAGGCGCGTCTGGCACCTCCTTAGAGGTTCAGTTGGGTACTGTTAGTGTTTACCCACCCCTCCTTTTTGACACAGCTTGGGGACGTCGCCACACGTCATGAGCTGCGTCTGTCAGTGAACGATAGGAGAAAAAGGGATTTTATTAAAACTTACCGTAAAATCCTTTTCTCCGAGTTCACTGACAGACGCAGCACCCACCCCTCTGTGCTCTGTTCTTGTACGAACTGAAGAGCTATGCTATGAGGGGGTTTATGTAGGAAGAGAGGACGGCCCCCATGGGAGGGGCCAGCTGTTTCTTTTCCCTGCCTAGTTAACTCCTAGTGGGACAAGCGTAAACCCCACACGTCATGATGAGCTGCGTCTGTCAGTGAACTCGGAGAAAAGGATTTTACGGTAAGTTTTAATATCCCTTTTTTGAAGGGGGTCGCCTCTTTGGGGCTTCCCTCGATGAGATCAGCAGGGATTACACTGGGTGGAAGAGTACATTCCTTCCAGGGCCCAGAAGGGGCAAGGAGCCCCGGCGCAGGGTGGGCCCTTCCTTCTCTACTCAAAAGAAGTTTTTTTTTTTTTTTGCGCACCACGTGCCTCGAACAAGGTCTCTCAGCCCGCCAAGGACCCCTGCGTCCCTGGCAGCTTAAGGCCGAAAAGGCGGAGGAGAAGTCATCCTCCGCATGATGGGTCTCCCCCACGCGTGGTTCGGGTGGGGGGACGGCTCTTGTGGTTCGTGGACCTTGCGCATCTGGGATCTCTGGGTACACAAGGTGATTTTAGTCCGGGTACAAGAGTTCCGTACCCAGCCCCCGGGCAGGTTCTTTGCCTCCAATCTGAGGCTTCCCCCGGAATAACGGCAGGCCCTGTTCGGGGCCGTGCACGTCCTGCTCCATCAGGTGGTGATTGTCCCGGTCCCCTCTGTGGAACGTTTCTGCGGTTTATTCTAATCTTTTCATAGTTCCAAAAAAGATGGGGTCAGGCCTTTCCTGGACCTGAAGGCCCTCAACTTCTTTGTGAGGGCGTGGAAATTCAGAATGGAATCTGTCCACTCTGTGGTGGCGGCGCTTCGTCAGGGGGGACTTCTTGGCCTCCCTGGATATCAAGGACGCGTATTTACATGTGCCCTTATGTGTGCACCACCAGCGATTCCTGCGCTTTGCGGTGGGTGATCTCCACTACCAGTTTGTGGCCCTCGTGTTCGGTCTGGCCTCAGCCCCGTGGGTCTTCACCAAGCTTCTAGCCCCAGTACTGGCTCTGCTGCAGCAGAGGGGCATAGCAGTAGTGGCATATCTCGATGACGACCTGCGGGCGTAGTTGGCCTCAGCCCTGGCGGACAGTGTGGACATCACCCTCAGTATCCTGCGGGACTTCGGCTGGGTGATCAACCTTCCGTCACGTCCTGCACACGGAACAGGGGAAGGTGTTTCTCCCTGCCGCCAAGGTCTTAATGCTCCAGGGGGCGGTGTGGGCCCTGTTCCAGCAGAGGTCCCCTCTCAGTTTTTGCATGCGGGTGTTGGGGCTGATGGTCTTCTCCTTCGAGATGGTGCCTTATGCCCAGAGTCACACCCTGCTCCTGCAGCAGGCAATCCTGCTGCGGTGGGACAAGTCTCCGGTCTCCCTGGATCGGGTGATCAGTTTGGATCACCGGACTAGTTTTCCTCACCTGGTGGCTACAGGCCCCGGCCTTGGAGCTGGGGAAGTCGTTTCTTCCCGTGGAATGGACGGTGATCACGACAGATGCCAGCCTATGACTGGGGAGGGGTCCTGGGAAGGCTGTCGGCCCAGGGCCGCTGGTCTCCGGAAGAATCTTGTCTCCCGATCAACGTGCTGAAACTGCGCGTGATCAGGCTTTGCATCTCCCACTGGTCGGAGAGGTTGCACGAGCGTCCTGTTCGGGTCCAGTCAGACAACGCCACGGCTGTGGCTTACGTGAACCATCAGGGTGGAACGAGAAGCGCGGCATCGGAAGTGGCCCACATTCTGCAGTGGGCAGAGCTTCACGTGCTGGCAATCTCCGGCGTTCACATCCCGGGCGTCGAATTGGCAGGCGGACTATTTCAGTCGCCAGAGCCTGGATAAGGAAGAGTGGTCCCTGCATCCGGAGGTGTTCCGCCAGATTTGTTTAAAGTGGGGCAGGCCAGATGTGGACCTACTGGTGTCCTGGCTCAATCGGAAGGTGCAGACCTTCGTGTGTAGAACAAGGGATCCGCTGGCAGACATGGCAGATGCCCTTGTGGCTCTGTGGTCTCGGTATCCGCTGCTCTATGCATTCCCTCCACTTCGGTTACTCCCGCGCCTGCTGCGCAGGATAGAGGCGGAAGGGATCCCAACCATTCTGGTAGCGCCAGATTGGCCTTGGCGTCCTTGGTACGCAGACGTGGTGCGGATGGTGGTCGATGTTCCCTGGCGGCTACCGCTCCGAGGACCTACACTCACAGGGGCCCATCTTGCACCCTTTACCCTAGCTGGCTATGGAGTCCCAGGTGTTAAAACATAGGGGACTCTCTGAGTCTGTCATTCCCACTATGCTCAAGGCACGTAAGGCCACTTCACGGAAGATCTATCACCGCACCTGGAAGGCTTACATTGCCTGGTGCGAGGCGGGGGATAGAACTCCCATTTCTCCGTGGCTCAGGTGCTGGCCTTCCTTCAGCAAGGCCAGGATCACAAGTTGGCGTTGAGCACGCTTAAGGGGCAGATTTCTGCCCTGCCGTTTCTTTTTCAGCGTCCCTTGGCGACGCATTCCCTGATCTGTACCTTTGTCCAGGGGGTTCGTCATGGAATTC
>BLSH010160223.1:1048821-1069563 GCA_018402905.1 Glandirana rugosa | reverse complement strand
GTTACCCCCCCCCCCCCCCCCCCCCCCAAGAGATGGGAGCATGGGGGGTGAACGCCCTGGCACGAGACTGGTCATTCCCCCTAGGCTATGCCCCCCTCTCAATAATCCTAAAAGAACATGCAATCATCAGCACCTTCCTTTACCATACAAAACTGAACTACTAACTCAGAGGCCAATCCAACACCCGAACATCAAAATACTGAAGCTTTCAGCCTGACTCCTGATAGGATAATGTTGCATAACAAAAGCCTGTCAAACAAAGTGGTGAATACCATCTTGGCCAGCAGAAAGTTATTCAGGTGATATATGAAAAGGCTCAAAGTTTGAATTTGGTGCTTGAGATGAGGTCAGGGGGAAAAAATGATTCCGGACATTTTGGACTTTCTACAAGATGGTGCAGAAAGCAATATATTGCACAACACTTTTGGTACATGTTGCAGCCTTAAACTCCCTTGCTTTGAGTGAAGATTCACTCATAAAGCAATTAATCTCAGTGAAAAAAATCAAAACTGGCAAGTTCTAAGAATTTCCCCTTGTGGGATCTATCCACAGTATTAAAGGGGTTCCTCTCTACTCCCTTCGTGTTTTGTCTGAGTATTCATCTAGAAACTCGAACACTAAAAACTGTTATTTGTATCTCTGCTGTCAGTGAGATTCAGGCACTATCAATTTTGGAGCCATACTGTATACTATTGGACAACGTAAACCTCTGGCCCTTTTTTTTCTACTGAAGTCCCTTCAACGTTCCACAGGTCACAGGACATGATCATGCCTTTCCTTCCAGCTAACCTCCATAGCGGCAAAAAAGAACCACTCCAAATTAGGTCAGGAGAATCCTTATAGCCTATCTGGAAAGGACCAAACACTGGTCAAGGACTTCATTGCTCTTTGTTCTATACTCAGGAAAAAATAGGTCAAGCTTCAAAGGGCTCTATAGCGAGATGTATTAAAATGGGCATCGCACTGGCATACTGGTCCTTAAGTCTAAATCCACCTCAGGGAATTGCAGCCCATGCTACCAGAGCGTAGGTATCCTTTGCAGAAAAAGCAGGGGCTACACCAGAACAGATCTGCAGGGCAGCAACGTGGTTGAGCTTTAAAACCTTTGTAAGGCACTATTGCATCGACTACCTGTCCAGCCAAGATCAAACTTTCATTGGGAAAGTTCTCCAGGCGGTAAACCCCCCCCAGTAAGTATTTCTTGCTACACCCTCTCAGATGCTGCTCTGGAAGAGGACTTGAGAAAACAAGTTGGGTACCTGGTAACTCCTTTTCTAGGAAGTCTTCCAGGACAGCACTTGTTCCCTTCCAAAAAAGAGGGGGGGCGGGGAGGAAAATTATTTGTTTTCAGTGAAAAGGCATGGTAATCACCTGTTTGTTCTGTACTTTTATATTACTGAGGCATGCAGGTGTGTGTAAACTATAATGGTGGACATGCTCTCTGCTGTCGACGCTGCCTTGGAAGACTTCCTAGAAAAGGAGCTACCAGGTACTTAACTTTTTTAATTTCTTGTAAGCCTTTGCCCCAAAACCTCCAAGCCTACCCCAAAGCCCTTTTTCTCTTTCGTTCATTTACAGATGCAGCCTCTTATTCTTGACATGTGGGTTTATGCACCTTTCACTAGGAGTGGACTAGGCAGAATGTAGTTCAGCTAAAAGCAGATGCAGCCCCTCCCAGGGGGCCATCCTCACTCAGCATAACTCCTCCTGCCCTGCTCAGCAAGCCAGTTTTTTCTGCCTAGTGCATGGAGTGGGACCTGGCTCCCTGCTGGGATCTGCAGTTCCCCATTTTTTTTTTTCAAGATTTCTGAGGAAGAATGCAATCAAGTAGCTGGCTGGGTGAAGGGCTGGATATCCTAGATCCAGGCAGTCTCCCCAGCCGACCTTTAGCTGTGCGCGGGGTTGGCCGCATCGGGCCTCATTCCGTGCGGGGCAGCCGGCGGGTTAAACGTCCTACCAGCGCACTTAGGACCGGGTCCTCGGGCTCGCGTCAGGGGTGTTGCATGGCTGGCAGCTCCCCCGAATCGGCAGGATGGCAGGTCTGTCTCGGGTGGCAACCCGCTACGCCCGTCTGGATGGGTAAGTAGCCCCCTCCCGCTTTCCGCAGGGTGTCGGGAGGGCAGGCTGGTTCCCCCTGGGGTGTTAGGCTGGTGGGATGGTTCCCCCTTTTCACCACCCCCCACGGTGCATGGGGGTCCCCGGCGCCCATTACCTTTGGCAGGGCTGGCCTCTATTGCTGATTGCAGCTGCCATTTTGGTGTGGCCAGCCACGTGTTTTGGCCTCTAGGGTGCATGGTGGCCATCTTGCGGTGGCCCATGCATTTCAGTACAGCCTGTATGTGTGTGGGGGGCAGTTCCCTGGCCTTCTGGTGCTGGTTTACCCTCCCGCACAGTGGTTGATACTGGTTACTGCCCTGTCCCTGCACGTGCAAGAAAAAAGGCAGCATATGCAGCGGTGGGCAGCGGTAGGTGGTAAGTCCCCTTGGGGTTACCTTCCTGTGGGAGTCCTGCACAGTCTTGGGGGTGGGGGGGTGCCTGGTCTCAGGTACTACAGGTCCCAGTTTGTGGGCCATATTGCCAGGGCGGGTTGCATTGGCAGTCGATGCAAGTTCCACCCCACTTGACCTCTCCGTGGCGCTAAGACTGTGGGGGGGTCCTAGGTTTCCCAGGGAGAGACTTGGGCGTATGGTGGGCCGTACCCCCGTCCTGCTTCTGGGATGAGTCTGACCCTTACGGGGGCCCTCTTGGGTCGGGGGGCCCCCCTTGGGAGTTCCCCGAATAGTATGGAGGGGTATGCCGCGGCGCATGGGAAGGCACCAGACAGCGCCTTGATCGTCAGCGGATGACCGGTGGCAGTTGTCCTGTGCTCTCGGACAGGTTATTTCTTGTAGGGGGTAGCCTGGCCCATGTCATAGGTGGGCTGGCAGTGGCCCCCTTCTCCTGTTGGGGGCCATGAGTTCTGGTTTGGGGGATTTACATCTGGTTGATTGCAGGGAGGGGCCATCCCTGTCGGGCCGCCTAGCCTGGCCGTGTGGCTGTGGGTCCCCCAGGTGTTCTAATTGGGGGCAGCTGCAGGGACTGGGAATGGTCTCAGCCCTGCTTTTATTTTATTTATATATTTTTTTTCTGTATGGCGGCCTGTGGTTGTACCCACTATGTTCCGCCTGTTCGTGGTTACCACGATCTTGGTGACTCAGCTGGGCAGGTAGGGTTAGCTCATCTACCTTCCACAGTTAATTCTGTGGGTTTGATTCCCAGGTGTCACCTGTTGCAAGTTTGCACTGTTTGTTAATCTATGCAGACGCTGATTACCGTCCTTTAGTGGCACGCCACCCTTAGGCCCGGCTGACAGGAGCGCCGAGTCCGCTGCCAGATCTGGGTTGTTCTGGCAGGGTCAGCTTTCACCTGGTATTGGTTTCACTCGGGTGTTGTAAATGCTCTCGGAACGGGCTAAGCTTTCGCAACGCGAAGCTGCTTATCTGCTTCCTCCTGCATGGTGGGGGCGCTCTGGCCGGCTCCTTCGGGGCTTAGATGTCTGCTTCACTAGGGTCCTGTTGGTCAGGTAGGTCCTGGCAGTCTTCCCTTGTCAATTGGGTGGCTGTTGGAGCTAGGGGATAGGGAGTCCTGTGGAACGGGTCACTCCTTGGCGGCCCCATAGAGGCCTCTTTTCCTCCGTTCCTTCCGCCATTGGGCCAGGGCTCCCTGCCCGTCAGGGATCCTGCAGGTGGGCGGAAGTGTCCCTGGCAGCATAGGTGCGACAGGCCAGGAGACGAGTCCTTCTCAGTGTGAAGGGTTGCCCCTACCCACGGTTTGGGTGGGGAGATGCCTGTGGTCGATGACCTTCTGGATTTTGGTCTGCTGGGTGATTTTTGTCTGGGTACAAAATGGGATCCCCCCCCCGGGTGTACAGCAGGCCTGGCTAGGAACCGGCTTTGTCAAGGGGTGGATATCCTTGTCCCATCCTCAGGGCGTACCATGATTTCCTACGTCCTGCTTATGGTCGGAGGTGAACGGGGCCTGGGCGGTATGGCTCTGTGCAATCCATTGTCTGGTACGTGTACGTCTGGCCACCATGATGGTGGTGCACCAGGGTCTCTTGCTGGTTCATTTTGATAGGGCAGTGGCACATCCGCGTATCACCCTGTGCCCTACACTGGCATTTCCTGCTCCTTGCCGGTATTGGAGCTTAACTACACGGTTATGGCTCTCCCCGTTTTACCTGGTTTCTGTGCCTCCGGTCCTCGATTGATTGGTGGCCCCGCTTCTGGCTCGGTGAGGCTGAGGGGCATCAGGTGGATCTGGCCGACCTGCCCTAGCGGGCGGAGTCGGCTCCAGCCCTGAGGGCTTAAGTGGCAATTGCCAGGCGCACACCATGGGAGTCCAGCTGGGTGCTACTTTTCCTGAAATCGTTGTCTGTTCAGTCGCACTGTTTGGAGGCTCTGGGTTTGATCCGAGATTCAGTCCGGATGGAATTCTTTCCTTCCTATGAGTAAGCACAGACACCTTAGTGGGCGGGTCGGTCCCTGCTGTCCCTAAAGTGGTTCCCCTGGCCCCTTGCAGGTGGCTCCTGGGGCTCTGGCTTTCCTCCCGGGCGGTGGTCCCGTTTGCACAGTGCTGCACTGCTGCTTGGCAGCGAAAGGTGTTTCTCTGCAGTGGGACAAGTCTCCCTCATCCCTGGTTCGGTTGATCAGTTGGGACCGGCAGGCCGGATCCTCACTACTATGGTGGTTGTGGGCCCCTGGCCCTGCGTTTGGGGGAAGTGGTTTCCGTCCCTGTTTTTGCACAGTGGTTGCTACGGGCGCCAGTCTGCCTGTCTGAAGTCCTGGGGGTTTTGGCGACCTGAGGTCGCTGGTCCCAGGAGTCTTGTGTCCAGATGCCTTTCCTGATCGTCGGGCCATCTGGCTTTGCCTCCTGCTGGTCGGGGAGGCTATAGTTTTTGGTCCTGTCTGAGCTCAGTTGGTTATTGGCACGGCCGTGGCATATGTGGAGCAGCAGGGCGGGACAGGATGCTTAGCTGCTGCTTCGACACTGGCTTTCGTTCTGCCGTAGGCAGAAATTCACGTGCTGGCGTCCGAGAGTTGGCTAGTGAAACCCTGGTTGTGAGACGTTGATTCAGGGGGGATGGTCCCTGAATCCAGCCATGTTCCGGCAGATCTGTCTGCAGTAGGGTATGCCAGTCGTGGTTTGGCTGGCACCCCGGCAGACTCAGAAGGTACAGACCTTCGTGAGCTGAGCGGGGGCCTGTTGGTGGGCGCCCTTGCGGCTTGGTGGACCTGTCTTCGGTTCACCTATGCTTTATTCCTTCTCATGCTGCTTCCACGCCTATGCGCAGGATAGAAGCGGAGGAAATAACCGGTCATTCTCGTGGCGGCGGATTGCCCCTGGAGGCCCAGGTGGTGCGATGGTGGTGAATGTTCTCTGGCGTCTCCCGCTTCAAGGATCTGCTTCCCAGGGCCCCATCTTGCACCTGGCTTTGACAGCCTGGCTATTGAATCCCAGGTGTTAAAGGATAGGGGACTCACTGGTTCAGTGTCTTTTGGCAATGCATTCATGGATTCATACCTTTTTGTCCAGGGGGTTCGTTATGTCCCTCCTTTTGCGCCTTGGGATCTTTAATCTGGTCATCTCAGTGCTTCCGAAGCCGCCTTTCGAAAATATCAGGGAAAAATTCCCTGCAGCTGCCTTCGCAGAAAGTGGCTTTCTTGGTGGCTATTACATCCGCTTGACGGGTGTCTGTGCCGGCGGCTCTGTCCTGTAGGTCCCCCGTACTTGGGCCTACATAGGGATAAGGCGGTTTTGCGGCCCTTTATACCGAATGTGGTCTCTTCTTTTCACATCAATGAGGGCTTTGTCCTTCCTTGTTGTGTCCGCGCCCCTTCTCATCCTAAGGAAGTTGCTTTTCACTCCCTGGATGTGGTTGGGGCTCTGCGGGTGTATCTGGCGGCCACAGCCTCTTTTTGGAGGCTGTATGTGCTGTTTGTTGCAGTGGATGGTCCGCGCAAGGAGGGCGGCCTCGCCGGCCACTATTTCCCATTGGATATGAGAGATGGTGACCCATGTGTATTCTGTTCTGGGCCAGGAGCCCCTCTTCCGGTCACGGCTCATTTTACCAGGGCAATTAGTACTCCTGGGCTGTCTGACATCAGGCGTCGGTTTCTCAGGTGTGCAAGGCGGCCACTTGAGTCTTGGTGCACGCTTTGTCAAAATTTTATAGTTGTTGGTGCAGCGTCTGCAGATGCTGCTTTTGGCCGCCAAGTTTTGCAGGCGGTGGGGTGAGGTGCGTCTGGCACCTTCCGGAGCACTCTTCGGTTGGGTACTGTTGTTGCCGCCCACCCCCTCGTGACACTGCTTTGGGACATCCCCACATGTCAAGAATAAGAGGCTGTGTCTGTCAATGAACAAAAGAGAAAATAGGATTTTTTGATTTACTGTAAAATCCTTTTCTGAGTTCATTGACAGGCGCAGCACCCATCCCTCTTTGTTTGCGTTTGTACTGCTTGTTACGAACTGGCTTGCTGAGCAGGACAGGAGGGGGTTATGCTGTGAGGATGGTCCCCTGGGACGGGTTGTGGTTGCCTTTAGCTGAACTACATTCTGCCTAGTCCACTCCTAGTGAAAGGTGCATAAACCCACATGTCAAGAATAAGAGGCTGCGTCTGTCAATACTTTACGGTAAGTCAAAAAAAATCCTATTTTTTTTTTTCAATCCCATATTTTCCATGCTCAAATGCTCTCTACATATTAAGAATGTTGCCGGCTACAGTTATACATGGCACGGAACAAACTGATGTATAATGGCTTTTTTTTTTTTACACACTTTGAAACTGTTGGATGTCTACAGCAATCTGTCAACACCCCCAACTCCTGCCCCTTTTGGGCTCTTTCACACAGTCTTCACAAAGATGCTTGCTCTGCTTCTGGCTTAGGTAAGATCTCAAGGCATGGGATACCAGGGTTTCTTAACTTGTCAAAGCGTCAAACAGGTAATTTTTTTCAGGATTTCCCCCCAGATGAAACGGCTGTGGTAATTACTAAGCCAATGAAAATGATCAAATCGCCTATGCAAATTATCAAAAGCCTGAACACATGACCTGTTGTCTTGAGGACTGGAGTTGAGAAACACTGACCTAGACCAGTGGTTCTCAACTACCCCCCCCCCCAACAGGCTATTTTTTTGGGAATTGCTGTCCAAAATGCCAAGCCATTGACTTTTATAAAGCACCTGTGCAAGATAAAGGAAAACCTGCAAACGTGGCTTGTTGGAGGTACTTGAGGACAGGGTTGAGAACCACTGACCTAGCCAATCTGCTGCTGAAAGACTCATCAGCCACGGTCTTCCAGTGTTCAGTGGACAATTCAATTCCTTCAAACAAAAATTCTCTGTTCACACCTGAGTGGTTTCCACCTTGTGACTCTAAAACTCTTAACAAGCCAGATCCCATTTATTTCATTGGCCCCTGTTCACTTGAAGCAAAATGCCTTTTGCTCAAAGTACAGGAGATTCTTTTTGGCAGATTACAAGCTGTTTTGGTACCATAGACTTCAATAGAAATGCATGACTTAAGCATTTTGCCAGGTTTTCTGTTCAAACAGCAGCTCTCCACCCCCTGGTGCTTTCTATTGGCTAAACAAAAATGCCTAAAGCTGTAAAACATTCAAACACCTGTAAGTTGCTGCTGCTCAGGTGTGAACAGAGCCTTTGATATGTGACCAACTTATAAAAAAACAAAATTGCTTTCCAGCCTTCCTATTGCTGGGGCTGATTCTAGCCACAGCAGTGGCCAGAATTTTTGTTTCCCCAGGAAAAGATAGCTTCTCTGAGGCCCACCTGTCCAGACCCTTAGATCAAGCAAGTATCCCTGACTCTTCTGCATTGAGGGTTCTGGGCTTCATGGAGGTTTCCTTTTTACTAATCTCCACTGTCAGAAGCACCCACTACTTCAAACCAGCCAGGCAAATCTCTCCCTGGCATGGTGTATTTCCAACTCGGCCCTAGAATCTGGGAAATCTTTCTTCCTCGGGAAGGGGGAGTTGAGGATAGATACCACCCTGTCTGTCAGGCTGGAGCACGATCTATAATTTCTGTGGGCACCTAGACCACCCCCCCCCCCCCCCCAGGAATTGTTGCTCCCACAAATATTTCAAACCAAAGAACCTTAAGGCTGCCTCTCCTACATGGTCATCCAGGAAGACTACAGTTGGAGAATGCTGATGCAAAAATCAGGCAGCCCTAAAGGAGGCAAGCCTGATTTTCTTTTGAGCAGAGAACCATGTTCCAACACTTGGTCTACTTACCAGGAGTGGAAAATTTGCAGGTGGGCTTCCCAAGTCTCAATGTCTGAACTCACCAGTGGTCGCTGAGAAGTGGATAATACTAGATGTGGACATCATGACCTCCAGATTCAACAAGAAACTGGGCAGGTTTATGATTAGATCCACATCCACTGGCCTTTTGCATTCTTTGCCCTGGTGGACCCTGGCATATACATTTCTTCCAGTGAAGTTTCTCCCTTCCCTGAAAGAGGACAATGATTTCTGTTGATATTTATCTCCCCAAATTTGCCCAGGAGAACACAAACCTACTCAGACTCCTGGTAGACACGCCTTGACCTCTTCCAAACAAGCCAGACCTCCTGGTACAGGGCCCGCTGTTCACTCTGGCCCTCAGTTACTGGCTTTAATGACATGGCTGTTTAAAATCCAGGTCCTAAAAATATAGGCACATTTCTGAGGTCATTCCCAGAGAAAATATACTACATTAGGTCTATTAATGATGTGCTTGTTCTCTGCCTTTTGTGAAAAAACTGATTTTGATACACCAACATAAACTCCATTAGATCTATCGTTGCAATTGGAAGGCCTAATCTGGCTGGTGTGACATCGGGCATCTCAACAAGAGTCTGTCTGGCCATCCTCTTAGTACTTGTAAGGGGACAGGTTTCTGTTTTTATTTATCCATTCTGTTCTAAAGACCATTGACACACACACACTTGTTAATCTCCCACTGTGACTACAAATGTTTACCTGGGATCTACATCTGGTATTTTCTGTTCTTGATAAAAAAAAAAAAATTAAAAACACTCCCTTTGAACTGATCCTGGTTATCCCATTGGTGGTTCTCTTTAAAGTGGCATTGCCACTGTCAGCCTCCAATGCAGAAAAATGCCTGCTTTCCAAAGGAACCTTTTCTTATCTTACATAAAGATAAAGTGGTCCTGAGACCCAGACCTTCCTTCCCATGGTAGTTTCTTCCCTTTCACCTGAATGACGATAGAATTCTCCCTTCTCTTTGAAAATCTCTAAAATGAAAAAAACATACCTTTTCTATAGTGTGTACTAGCATGAATCCAAAGCAGCAAGTGTCTTCCTCTCTGAATTCCGTTCCCTCCTATCTGTATGAGTCACTGATGAGAAGCTTAAAGGAGAAGCACAGCCAAAGCTCGTTTGGCTATACTTCTATGGATCACAGGAGTGCAATTCATTTTGCACTCCTGCGATCCAGTTGGTCTTCCAGCTGATTTGTGCCTTGGACACAAGGGCTTTAGTTGTACAAGTGCAGTAAAAGTATAAGGCGAACCACAGCAGCACTGTTGATTGGGGCAGTGTGCAAGACCAATGGAGATTTGCGCCACTGTGCTTTGTATTGCGCAGATGTCCGACTACCTGGCATGCTGCTAGCTGAGGATGTTTTCACCACTTGCTGTGGCAAATAGAAAGCAAACAGACAGACCTATTTCTTGACATTGTATACAGCATGCCTGACCAACTAATTTGGAAGGTTCAGTTGGGCTTTATACATATCCTTATTAGAGTAGTGGTTGTTGCTTTAAACAAACTGCTAGCATGCTTCAGTCAGTTACAGCACTAGAATCTTGAGTGAAGCCTGTTGGCACCTTGTTTAACCACTTCAGTCCCTGAAGGATTTCCCACTTTAGGACCAGAGCACTTTTTGCGATTCGACACTGCACCGCTTTAACTGACAATTGCGCGGTCGTACGACGTTGTACCCAAATGAAATTTGCGTTCTTTTTTTCCCCACAAATAGAGCTTTCTTTTGGTGGTATTTGATCACCTCTGCATCATTTCTGATCGCCGCTATAAACAAAAGAAGAGCGACAATTTTGCAAAAAAACCCAAATTTCTTACTTTTTTGCTAAAATACAAATCCCAAACAAATATATAAAAAAAAAATTTTTCCATAGGTTTTGGCCGATTTAGATTCTTCCTCATATTTTTGGTAAAAAAAAATCGCAATCGACGTTTGATTGGTTTGCACAAAAGTTGTCGCGTTTACGGACGATGAGAATTAATTTCTGGGGTTTTAATTTTTTTATTTATTTTTTACTAGTAATGGCAGCGATCTGCGATTTTTAGCGGTACTGCAATATTGCAGCGGACATGTCGGACCATTTTGACACTTTTTTGGGACCACTGGCATTTATACAGCGATCAGTGCTATAAAAATGCACTGATTAATGTGTAAATGCCATTGGCAGTGAAGGGGTTAACTGTGTTCCCTGGGCGTGTTCTAACTGTGTGTGGGCTGCCCTGGCTGGGGAAAGGGGATGATCATGGCTTCCATATAGAGGAAGCTTGTGATCACAGCCCTTCCCCTTCTATGAGAACAGAGATCCGTGTTTACATGCAGACCTCCATTCTCTCACTGCGGGGGTGATCGAGTTCGCCGTACCCGCTCCCTGCCCCTCCCCCCCCCCGGACACAGTGAGCGTGCCTCTGGCGGCGCGCGCTCACAGCTCTAGTTATCGCAGCCACCGCCCTATGACAGCGGTTTGCGATAACGAGCCACTCTGTCGCCGTCAGACGGCGGTTGGCAAGTGGTTAAGGTGACAGACAGCACTCCCATTTAGATCTGTAAAAGTCCTAAAACTGGGAAGGGGGGTGTCTGTGCTAGGGGCATGATATGAGGGAAATTGTGCTCTGAGAGCATGTTCTGTTCAATTGTTTGCCAACTCTGAGCGCAGAGGCCATACACATGCTCCATCTCCCTGTCCTGCACATTCTGTACCTTTCCCCCACAGTCTTTTGATTTTCTGAGCCATTGACTGCAGATACTTCTGTTTTTTTGAGTCAAGAATCCTTGACTGATGAGCATTCTTCTGAGAAGTCAGTCTGCTACTACTACTCCCAAGCTAAAGGAGAAGGTTTAGTCTCTTATTGATTTAGTATGCACAACTCTGAAGCAAGAGATCAGCCTGTTGCTTCTACCAGTGCTGTTTCCAGCAAATTGGAAGCACCCTGCTAAGTTGTTTGCCTCCTCTAAGCACCTACTAGTGTATCTATTTAGTGAAAGTTTTGTTCAGAAATGGTCAGTTTTCTGGTGTTGATCTAGCTATGGCTTGCCTTGACAAAGCAACTACTATACCAGTGGAGGATGCCCCTGCCTTTTAAGGTCTCAGCTGATATTTAGTTGGAAACTCTTTCTAGAACTTCTGATTGGTACTTGGTTCTGGCTATGACTTTACCTTGTCGAAAACCCTTAAAGGATCTAACCGCTATTGCCATTGTTTTTTTTGTTGTTGTTTTTGATTGTTGAACATGTTGGAGCAGAAGGTTGTGCATTCAATTTTAGTTTCGGTGGCTTACTGGAAACCACTATTATTTTTTGTATGTGCCCCATGTCTGCACTTATGCGCAAAGCACTTTAGCTGAAGTGTAAGATTGCAGAGTTCTCTTTTTTTAACTGCATGGCCTTTGGGGGGACAGCACCTCTTTGAACAAGCTCATTTCCAGCAGAAGAAGCCTTCAGGCCCGTACAAACGGTGCAACGGTTGTACGATCGCTTGTTGTACGATCATCCGACCATTAGTACGTGCGATTAGAACAGTCGACTTACGACGGTCGTACAACAGAAGTTGGATGAGCAAACCAGAAAACTTTGATTGTACAACAAGCGGTCGTACAACTGTTGTATCGTGTGTACAGAGAAGTTGGTCCAACAAGTTGTACTGTGCAAAATATGCATGCTCAGAAGTCAGGAATGATCGGAAGTGTCCATTCGTGTAAACCTGCGTTCCTAATTCACAAATCGCATGCACCTGAACTTTCTCTTTATACGCTCGTAACACGTCACTACGTTCGGCTTGGTTGTACAATCGCTTAGTGCATGTCAGTACAAGAGATACAACAGCCAACATATGGTTTGGGTGGTACGACTGTCGCACAGTGTGTATGAGGCTTTAAGGACAGACTGTGTAAGTAATTTATCCACCTATCAAGAAGAGTTCTTTCCATTTTTCCACTCCCTTGATTCTCTGTCAAGGCCCTTTTAAGCTTTGCACCCTGATCACCAGTAAAGTCTAGTAAATCCTCAAACTCCTTTCTCCACATAAAGATGCACCCCCACTATCATAAGTAGTGTATGTCTGTTGACCTTTTCTGGACATGTAAAACAGCATTTGAGGTGCTTGAGTGCAGCCCCGGTGCTGTCCCAGGGTTAAATACTCAAGTTTTGTTCCCTGCATATTTGTTTTTTTTCTTTTCTTCATCCTTCCTGCATCTCTGCAGTCTTTGATTTTACAGTCATCCACTTTTGCATGAGGTTCAGGGCAAGTGGTCTTTTCAGCCATAGGTGCTGGATTTTGACCTCCAGGTTCAACAACAAACTAGAAAGGTTTGTGTCTAGGTGTAGAAATACTCTGATTTCTCTGTGGGATCAGTACACCCTCATCCGTCTTCCCTTCTCTGAAGCTTCATTCTTTCCTGCTGTGCAGGATTGAGATGGAAGGCATTCTAGAAATCTAGATTGGCCCATGTGGATGCTGTAGGCTAGTAAGACATCTATAATTCCAATACTTCAAACACTGTAACATGCAAATTATCTGAAGCTTCCGCAGCGCTTAATGACAATCTAAAAAGACTCCAAGTCCATCTCATTCACAGATGAATATGATTAGACAGTCAATCTTCATTATATGGTAACTGTTCCACCAGTGTGGGTCTTATTATTTCTTTGTGATTTACTCCACCATAGGACACAAACAGGTGTTCCACCACCCACATGGAATTGCACTCACCAGATGGATTTGCCTTGCATTCTCATGCTTGGCAAAAATCGCTTGTGTGACTCCACAGATGCACCAATCGTACTTCACCACTACTTCGTCAAATATTGAAATGGAAGAGATGTTGAGGCTCCACCAGTTACCAGAATGGGATAGAGGGAAAAAAACCAAAGCCACATTGTGCATTATTGTTTTAAAACATAGCTTTATTCCCTTAAAATCCCTACATAGTTTTACTCACAAACACATCATGTCACGCTGTCAGATCAGAAGGTAAGTGCTGGGAGTCAGAGGGTTTGAGCGTCTAGGTTAGCACCTCCTGCCACGACCGTTCGGTACTCTGACCGTTCTACCGTCCTGCAGAGAACGTTCGTCCCTCCCGATCATTCCAGCTATATTCACCGAGTTGCCGTTTTCATCGAATGGACTTCTACCGTGACACACTGCACGGCTGGCAACAGGCGCTATTTAAAATTAAAATTCCCTCCCCCTTCCAATTTCTGACAGGGGTAGAGGGCGTGTCTCAAAGGTGTCTCCATGCCGCTCATACCATCTATTTCCGGCATTATTGCACGTAACTCATTATACTCCATTTCAAAACTTCACTATAAAAACGATCTTGTCACATGTCTTGTAAAAATATCTCAAATAATATCCCTCTATCATAAAATCTCATGATAAAATTCATATAAATCAACCTACTCTAGTATAGGCAAGAAAACTAATAATCCATATAGATTAATATCTAAAAAAAATACTATAGACTAAAGAATACTTTTTACAGTAAGCTCATATTCATACATCCTGAAAGAATGAACTCGCATGGCCACTTCCCCTCATTCAAATGTTGGAGGAATGTATATCCCAACAAATTTTGTGTGCAAGAGGGGATTTACTACAGCTCTACATTTATTCCTCATATTCATTTGGCCTTTTGTTCAGGTATTATCCCTACTTCTTAACCTCTACCAACCTACCTATATCTCCTCCAGGGTGGGGATTCTTTACTGTTATCTATATATTCATAGCCCATTTCTAAGCATATCATATATTTTCCAACAAGTGGACATATACTATATAATTATCCTCTTAATCACTTCAACTGATCCTAATTATATATATTTAATTCGCTCCTCAATATGCAATGGGAAATCATCTACTTTTTTATTACTCCAACTCTATCAAATTGATATCTTCCCAAAATTCCAAATTACTACATCGTGTTTATGGAATCCTGTCAGTAATCATTAATAAAGGCGTTCAGGTCTAATTCGATATTCATGCCTCTAGGCGCGAGACTTTTCATAAAAAAAATCAATTTCGTCTCACACTGTGAGAGGTCTCGAATCCGATTCGACCCACGCCATGAGGGGTAGGTCACATCAATCCCGCAGAATTGTAATACCGAAGGGTCCCTATTATGTACCAGCCTAAAATGTAGGGATACGCTGCGATCCTTGTATCCCTTAATGATATTGGTGATATGCTCCCCAATCCTAACTTTAAGTTGTCTCTTGGTTCTCCCAATATAAACTAGGCCACAAGGGCACCAAAGCATATACACCACAAAAGTGGAATTGCAGGTTATAAATTCTCTGATCGAGAAGGTCTTTCCCTCGCAATTAGAGAAAGTAGTCAATCCTCTATTTATCCTATTGACTGTTCGGCATGCTCTACAATTTCTACACGCAAAGAAGCCCTCTTTCCCCAACTGCAGTTTTTGTCGACCAGGGACATCTAGGACTTTTTTCATCTTATCCCCAAAGTTCGGGGCTCTTCTATAAATAAATTTAGGCTCATGGGGTAATAGAGGTCCCAAATGTCTATCCATCCCCAACACATGCCAATGTTTACGGAAAATGCTTTCTACTTCTTTATATTGGCAGCGATAATCTGAGGTAAATTTCCATTGATGTATATCTCTATTGTTATCCATCTCTTTATCTCCCAGGCATTGTTCCCTTGGGATTACTTCCACCTTTTCCATAACTTTATCCAAGAATTCATCCGTATACCCCTTCTCTTTAAATCTTGATTTCAAAATATTGGCTTGTGTTCTGAAATCATCAACCCTACAACAATTCTGCCTCACTCTCATAAGTTGACCTTTAGGAATGTTTTTAATCCACAGTGGGTGGTGACCACTACCAACCGGAAGGTAACAATTCCTATTGGTCGGTTTGAAGTAGACTTTTGTTTATATTTTATTGTTTATGATCTCAATTTCAACATCCAAAAAATGGACCTTCTTATCACTAATCTGACAATCCACTTGGATGTCTTGATTGTTAGGGTTAAGGACCTGTAAGAATTCTTCCAATGACTCTCTTGTGCCTCTCCATATCAATAATACATTGTCTATGAACCTTCTGTAAAATATCAATTGTGGGTTATTATGGCAAAATATGGTTCTATCCTCCCATTCCATCATAAATAAGTTGGCTATGCTGGGAGTGAATTTCGCTCCCATTGCAACTGCCAACTTGCTGGGAGTAGAATAACCCCTGGTATCAAAAGTAGTTGTGAGAAATACAAAAATCTAAAATCTTCCCCAAAAAAAAATTTCTGAGCAAACAGGATCTCTTCTCGTCTGCTCAGCGCCCAGTTGAGTGCTAAAAGGGCATCTTCATGCTGAATTATAGTGTACAGCGAAGCTACGTCCGCAGTAACTAAATACACTGATTCATTCATGTTTAATTTAACCTGATTAAGGGATTGGAGCAAGTCCTTGGTATCTTTCAAATATGCTTGCGTGACCTGTACACTAGGTTGCAAAAACCTGTCAAGATATTTACCTAGTCTTGCTGTAACCGATCCTATACAATTTACTATAGGTCTCGCAGGTGGACACCGTGCATCTTTATGAACTTTTGGTAAAGTATAAATCACTGGTATGCGACAAACACTTGGGGCCAGATATCTCAATTATTTTTTATTTAAGGCACCCATTCTATATCCTAAGTCCACTAATTCCCCCAGTTGCCTGGAGTACAAATCCGTGGGGTCACTGGTTAACCTTTTATATGTTTTGTTATCAGATAACATGTCCAAAAGTTGATTATGGTAGAACTCTTTGTCTAAAAGTACTACTCCCCCTCCCTTATCTGCCGGGCGGATAATAATCTTTTTTTCTATTTTCTAGTTGTTTAATACCCTGTATTATGTTTTGGGAATTTACATCTTTTTTGGGTTGTAGTCTTTCCAAAAAAAAGTCTTTTTGTGGGATTGATAGGATTGAAAATCATTGGAGAGGGACCAATCTCACCAGAGCAATATCATGCAATGAGACCCAGTGGATTTATCGAATGGGGACTTTAGAGCCTCGGGGGTTAAACATCGAATTGGATATCAACTGTTTTTTGGCCAACTGGTGAGATAGATTTATTCCTGAATCCTGGTATATAAAAATGATTTATTTCATCACCTGTGCTATTTTTTGATTCTTAGAATGTGTTGAATGGAGTTGCCGGTGGGCATACTAATTTGACCCCAAATGGTTTCACCTGTTGTGGGGGTTGTTGGGATGCCTTCTGGCAATATCCTTTATAGATTCAATAATTTAAGGGGTGGGTAAGCTTATTGTTTGATTAATTTTTATTTTTTCAGAATGTTTTTTAGAATTTTTAATATAATAATTTGGTTGGTATGGGTTATTTACAATTTTTATTATAAAAATTCTTTGTTTTTTATATGTTCCTTTAATAAAATATTTTAAATCGGGTTCTAAGATTATTCTCATTCTCATGATTGTCTCCCTTCTCTCCCTTTGTAGAATGGTTGTGACAATGTGGATGAGAATATATATTATATTTTCCATTTTGGTATCTTTGGACTGTTTATCACAAATTCCTGATTTATAGCAATGGCTGATGACAGTGAGGTCGCTCTGTATTCTCTCCACAAGGTGGCGTTTTTGTTGACGTGAGATGGTTGCGGTAGGCGGAGTAAGTGTTTTTGTGTTTTCCTTGGCACAAGATCTGACGCCAGCCTGTGAGCTGTGTGGGCGGAGCTGCTGGGGATTTAATGGTCGCGACGGCCGGAGACCAACGTCCGTGATGACGCTCTAAACTTGGGAGCGAAACGCGTTGACGTCATTTCCGGCCTGTCGCAGCCATCCACGTCACATCCGCCGCCAGGAGGAGACGAACGGATGCGAGTTCCAGCAGCCACCACGCTGTGTTTTTTCCAATGCGCTTGATCTCAGTACTGTTGTAAGTAGGCATTTGTCTGCACAATAAATGTGATATATTTTTTAGACTGTCTGCACTATGGCATTTTTTATTTTTCTTTGAGCACAATAAGGCTTGATTTTTGAAGAGTTGCTGTTGCTGCCATACCTCTCCAGTGCCCAGCTGCAAAGTCATCTACAATAATCGCTTGTTTGACCTGTTGACTGCAAAGCAGCAGGTCCACGCCTTAGGGTGAGTGGGGACACGAGAGGGGAGTGAGCACCTGGCACCTTTGTTGCACTTATATGCACATGGCAGTTTTATGAGCACTATCGTCACTTTCTCCACGGAAGGCACTTTATTTATTCATCATATGGTTTGGACTTCATATGGACACTAATTTGAATTTAAATCGATGATTGTGGGGAGGCGCTGAATGTTGTATTGTTTATATATGGACTAAACGGGTTCGCCTAAGATTACAGCAGCCCCCTAACAGCCTTAAGGGTTGTTCCATCAAATGTATATTATATCTATGTAAAGATTTCTATTTTAGTACTCATTTACACTTTATCACTTTAATTGTTCCACGGCGCATTCGATTTTTTGGTTTATAGTCTTTCCAAGTCATTGAGGATCAACGACTTAAAAACTTCTATACAATCATTGTTGCTCACCAGAGGATTAAATGTGGATTTATTTTGAAATCCACTATCAATATAATTTTTTGTTATCACTCGGGGGATAGGATAGGCTATGATATCATGAGATTTTATGATAGAGGGATACTATTTGAGATATTTTTATAAGACATGTGACAAGATTGTTTTTATAGTGAAGTTTTGAAAGGGAGTATAATGAGTTATGTGCAATAATGCTGGAAATAGATGGTATGAGCAGCATGGAGACACCTTTTGAGACACGCCCTCTACCCCTGTCAGAAACTGGAAGGGGGAGGGAATTTTAATTTTAAATAGCACCTGTTGCCAGCCGTGCAGTGTGTCACGGGAGAAGTCCATTAGACGAAACGCGTCTGACATAGTGCACGGCAACTCAGTGAATGTAGCTGGAACGATCGGGAGGGACGAACGCTCTCTGCAGCACGGTAGAACGGTCGGAGTACCAAAGGGTCGTGGCAGGAGGTGCTAACCTAGACGCTCAAACCCTCTGACTCCCAGCACTTACCTTCTGATCTGACAGCGTGACATGATGTGTTTGTGAGTAAAACTATGTAGAGATTTTAAGGGAATAAAGCTATGTTTTAAAACGTTAATGCATGATGTGGCTTTGGTTTTTTTCCCCTCTATCCCATTCTGGTAACTGGTGGAGTCTCAACATCTCTTCCATTTCCATATTTGACGAAGTAGTGGTGAAGTACGATCGGTGCGTCTGTGGAGTCACGCAAGCGATTTTGGCCAAGCATGAGAATGCAAGACAAATTCATCTTGTGAGTGCAATTCCATGTGGGTGGTGGCACACCTGTTTGTGTCCTATGGTGGAGTAAATCACAAAGAAATAATAAGACCCGCACTGGTGGAACAGTTACCGTATAATGAAGATTGATGTCTATTCATATTCTTCTGTGAATGAGATGGACTTGGAATCTTTTTAGATTGTCATTAAGCGCTGCTGAAGTTTCAGATATTTTGCATGTTACAGTGTTTGAAGTATTGGAATTATTGGTTTGAGTGATTATAAGCAGCGGCTGTATATTACATTTTCCCTTTATTATTTTTTACTGATTATCTGTGGCGCGCTGGGAAGATCTCATAGTCAAGGGCGGTATCTAGATCTTTTCTTGGGTGGAGTAGTAAGACATCTAGCAGAAGCACTATGAGCCTTGCCATATTCTGAATCTAATGTCTCAAGAGCTATATTGCCATCCTGCTTCTCTGTGCTGGCTCTAATAGGACTATTGAAGCCCTGTTTGCAGGAAGAGGGGTATCTCTGAGTTTATAATTCCTATAAAGCTCAAGGTAGCAAGTCAACTTCCCAAAAGGTCTCAGTTGTGTAAGGTTTTTTTCACTCAGCATTAGTGCAGGTTCATGCACGGATGTCTATTGAAATCGCCCCCAAAGTTGCCAAAAGTAGTGCAGGAACTACTTTTGGGAAGTAGGTGTGGCGTCGCAAGGATTCGGATGGTGCTATTTCTTGGCAATAGGCTAAGATTTAGCATGTGATTTGACATGTCAAATCAGTCCAATGTGAAAGGGGGCACAAGGTTGTTTTCCTTGTAGCTATCGCCTCTGTGAGGAGAGTGCCAGGACTGGCGACCTTATCTTGCAATGATCCCTTTTCGGTTATGCATAGAGACAAGATGGTATTGAGGCCTAGCATTACTTCTTGCTTAAAGTTGTCTCTGCCTTTCGCCTCAACTAGAACTTTGTTCTCTTGTCCCTTTTTTGTCTGGCTTAAGCTGGCCATAGATGGTTCTAATCTTGGCCAGCTCAGCAGGGGCCAGCCCAGATTCAGACCGGGTACGGGCAGGCTGAATGTACCCAAGTTGATTGATCAACTTGGATACAACCAGCCTGTCGGGTTTTACATGCAATTATTGCTAGTGGCTATTATAGCAGCTAACAGTATTCACTGTGTTCTCCCAGAGGGATGGCTCCCCCCGCCAAGAGAACACAATGGCTTTGTGGGAGGAATTCTCTCGTCGACGCTAACTGTGGTTGCAGGAATGAAAATTGCTCCATCTATGGCTGGCTTTAGATGCATAAAAAAATTGGCTGGATGTAGTTTGGGCAGTGAAAGTCAGTCTCCCAGCCACTGCTTCCCTTTTGTTACTCTGGATGAGGGTGCCCCTGTTTCTCTGTCCACCATCTTTAGGTGGCTCATACAGTTGTTAAGGAAATTCTATAGATCGGCAACTCCTATGCTCATCAGTGGTTCCAAATTAAAAACTACTGCAGTAGGGAATAGACATAAAATGATACTCAGCATCTTTCCAAATAACTGTTCTCTTTATTCAGCGAAATTGAATGTTTTTTTTTCATATATATATATATATATATATATATATATATATATATATATATATATATATATATATATATATATACACATGCTTACATAGGTATCACATGAATATTACAATTGTACTTTCATGGGGCATAACATAGACAAGCTAATTACTTATCAGGACTCGAAAGAATGCAAACACGTAACCAAAACTTTATTTGTGCCATGTGCACAATGAGTGCAGCGTGCAATACATAAGGAAAGCATACAAAATAGAATAGTTATATACAGAATTTACAATTCCTTTCACACCGGCCACTGTTAAAGCTCATAATCTCAATGACTGGGTTCACCCCTTTGTTCTTACTGATCATTCCACAATGTTTGTAAGTGCCTCTGTTTCAACTGTTTCCCGGATTTGTAAGGCTGGTCTGTTGCTTGCTGTTAAGGACAGGCTTAAAACGTAGGACATATGTCCGGAATTTGTGAATCTCTTGTCTGGTCGGAATGTTTAGGCCCTTTGTCAACTTTGTCTCCGTGAATGTTTGTAACACCTTACTAGTCATTCTTGTTTCCCCACTTGGGTC
>BLSH010160223.1:1027824-1044806 GCA_018402905.1 Glandirana rugosa | reverse complement strand
AAAAAAAAAAAAAAACCCCAAAAATGAATTCTCATCTGTAAACGCGACCACTTTTGCGCAAACCAATCAATAAACGCCGATTGCGATTTTTTTTATCGCAAATATGAGGAAGAATATAAATCGGCCAAAAACGATGAAAAAAAATGTTTTTTTATATTTTTTTTTGGATTTGTATTCTAGCAAAAAGTAAGAAATTTGTTTTTTTTTTTGCAAAATTGTCGCTATTCTTTTGTTTATAGCGGCGATCAGAAATGACGCAGAGGGGATCAAATACCACCAAAAGAAAGCTCTGTTTGTGGGAAAAAAAGGACGCAAATTTTGTTTGGGTACAACGCCGCACGACCGCGCAATTATCAGTTAAAGCGACGCAGTGCTGAATCGCAAAAAGGGCTCCGGTCCTAAAGCAGGAAATCCTTCCGGGGCTGAAGTGGTTAAAAAGAAAGAACGCACCGGTGAGCTCAGCAACACCAAAAGACCCGGAAGACCACGGAAAACAACTGTGGTGGATGACTGAAGAATTCTTTCCCTGGTGAAAAAACACCCTTCACAACAGTTGGCCAGATCAAGAACACTCTCCAGGAGGTAGGTATATGTGTGTCAGTCAACAATCAAGAGAAGACTTCACCAGAGTGAATACAGAGGGTTCACCACAAGATGTAAACCATTGGTGAGCCTCAAAAACAGGAAGGCCATATTAAAGTTTGCCAAACAAAACTTTAAAAAGCCTTCACAGTTCTGGAACAACATCCTATGGACAGATGAGACCAAGATCAACTTGTACCAGAGTGATGGGAAGAGAAGATTATGGAGAAGGAAAGGAACTGCTCATGATCCAAAGCATACAACCTAATCAGTGAAGCATGGTGGTGGTAGTGTTATGGCGTGGGCATGTAAGGCTGCCAATGGAACTGGTTCTCTTATATTTATTGATGATGTGACTGCTGACAAAAGCAGCAGGATGAATTGTGAAATGTTTCGGGCAATATTATCTGCTCATATTCAGCCAAATGCTTCAGAACTCATTGGACGGTGCTTCACAGTGCAGATGGACAATGACCCGAAGCATACTGCGAAGGCAACCAAAGAGTTTTTTAAGGGAAAGAAGTGGACTGTTATGCAATGGCCAAGTCAATCACCTGACCTGAATCCAATTAAGCATGCATTTCACATGCTGAAGACAAAACTGAAGGGAAAAGAACAAGCAGGAACTGAAGACAGTTGCAGTAGAGGCCTGGCAGAGTATCACCAGGGATGAAACCCAGCGTCTGGTGATGTCTATGCGTTCCAGACTTCAGGCTGTAATTGACTGCAAAGGATTTGCAACCAAATATTAAAAAGTGAAAGTTTGATTCATGATTGTTAATCTGTCCCATTACTTTTGGTCCCTTAAAACATGGGAGGCACATATACAAACTGTTGTAATTCCTACGCCATTCACCTGATTTGGATGTAAATACCCTCAAATTAAAGCTGAAAGTCTGCAGTTAAAGCACATCTTGTTTGTTTCATTTCAAATACATTGTGTGTATGGAGCCAAAAAGATTAGAATTGTGTCGACATCCCAATATTTATGGACCTGACTGTAAATAAAAAAAAGACCAAAAATTGTTTAACCACTTCCCGACCGCCATATGCAAAATGACGGCCGGGAAGTGGCTCAGTTATCCTGACTGGACGTCATATGACGTCCTCAGGATAACAAGCCGCCACGCGCCCAGGGGGGGCGCGCATCGCGGCGATCGGTGGTGTGGGAGGTCAGTCTGACCCGCCGCAATACCGATCTCGGTAAAGCGCTTCGATCCGAAGCACTTTACCATGTGACCAGCCGTGACCAATCACGGCTGGTCACAGTGTAATACAGGAAAGCCGTTTATCGGCTTTCCTGTACTCAGGTCTGCAGACCTGAGGAGGGGAGAGCTGATCGGCTGCATCCCTGACAGGGAGGGTTTGTGCTGATGATTTATCAGCACAGCCCTCCCTGGGATCGCCACCCTAGACCACCAGGGAGCCTGCCCAGGGACCACCAGGGATGTGCCCACCCAGGGAGCCGACCAGGGACCACCAGGGAGCCGATCTGGACCACCAGGGAGACCCCCCTAGACCACCAGGTAAGTGACATACTGACCAATGTGGATGGCACTCAGTGCATACCAGTGCCACATATCAGTGCCCACCATTGCCACCTACCAGTGCCCATCTATCAGTGCCACCTAGCAGTGCCCAGTGCCGCCTATGCGTGCCAATCAGTGCTGTCTATTAGTGCCCATCAGTGCCGCTTAGCAGTGTCCGTCAGTGCTGCATATCAGTGCCCATCAGTGCTGTATATCAGTGCCACCTCTCAGTACCCGTCAGTGCTGCTTATCAGTGCCGCCTAACAGTGCTCATCATCGCTGCATATAAGTGCCTCATCATCAGTGCCACCTCATCAGTGCCGCTTCATCAGTGCCAATCAGTACTGCCACATCAGTGCCCGTCAGTGTAGCCTCATCAGTGCCCACCAGTGATGGAGAAAATTTACTTATTTACAAAGTTTTGTGACAAAAATAGAGAATTTTTTTTTTTTTCAAAATTTTTGGTCTTTTTTTATTTGTAGCGCAAAAAATAAAAACCGCAGGGGTGATCAAATACCACCAAAAGAAAGCTCTATTTGTGGGAACAAAATGATAAAAAATGTGTTTGGATGCAGCGTCGCACGACCGCGCAATTGTCATTCAAAGCGCAACAGCACTGAAAACTAAAAATTGGTCTGGTAGTAAAGTGTTCTAAGTGCATAGTATTGAAGTGGTTAAAAAAAAAATCTATTTTTCTTTGTTTCTGTTATAACATTTTGCAATTTAGTAATTATTGCTGCTTTATATCTTTGGTAAAAAATAACCCAAAGCAGTGTATATTATTTGGTCTGTGAGTGTCCGTTCACACAGGGGCGACTTGTGATCCGACTTGAGTTGCCTCAAGTCGCCCCAAGTCGCTTGACATTTGAAATCTCATTTAAATGAATGGGAGCCGTCTTAATATACACGACTGAAGTCGCTCCGACTTCAAGGCGACTTCTGAAAAGGTTCCTGTACTACTTCTAGGCGACTTCTATCCGACTTGTGCCCATAGGATTCAATAGAAGTCGCCTCCAAGTCGGATCCCCATCTACATGGAAGCGACTTTACAGTTAAAAGAATAGAATTTATTTTTAGGCAGCCCCCTCCCTCCCTTCTCTGATCTGGTCAAGGCAAAGTCGCCTGGCAAAAGTCCTGTTGTAAAGTTGCCTGAGGTCCTTGAAGTCACTCTGGAAGTCGCAATGAAGTCGCGCCGAAGTCGGGTCGCCCCTATGTGAATGCAGGCTTAAGGTTATAGAGTGTACCAATCATTGAAAACTGATCACACCTGATATACTGAGGGCCTATCTCATTTCTTGAGACACTGACAAGCCAGGAAAGTACAAATACCCCCCCAAATGACCCCTTTTTTGAAATGAGACATTCCAAGGTATTTAGTAAGAGGCATGGTGAATTTTAGTTGTATTTTTTCCCACAATTCTTTGAAAAATGAAGATTTTTTTTTTTTCACAAAATTGTCATATTAACAGCTTATTTCTCTCACATGGCGTATGCATACTTGCAACTACACCCCAAAACACATTCTGCTACTCCTGACTATGGCGATACCACATGTTAGTCTTTTTCACAGCCTGGCCACATAGAGAGGACATAAATTACACATCTAATTTCTTGACTACACTTAGGAAGGCCCTGGAGCACCAGGACAATGGAAATGCCCACAAAATGACTCAATTTTGGAACGCAAACACCCCAACACAACTTAGGAGGCAAAATGAGTGTATTGAAAATGTAATTTTCTTTTACGTTCATTGACAGACACAGCGCTTCCTTAGACATTACCATTGGTTATACCGCCCCCTACAGGAGTAGGACACTAGGCAGAAAAAGACTTGGCTACACCCATGGGCAGTCCTAGGTGGTATATACCCCCCTCTCTGCTATAGGTCTTCAGTTTTTTTCTGCCTAGTCAGGAGTAGGGACCTAGTTTTCCTGAAAATTTTTTTGTTTATTTTCTTTTTGCAGGGGGTTTTCCCAGTGAGATCTACAAGCAACTGCCGGGCTGGACACTAAGAATCCAGTGGTCTTCCCAGTCTGGTCAGTGAGCGCGTGCAGACT
Source organism: Glandirana rugosa (assembly GCA_018402905.1). NCBI lineage: Eukaryota > Metazoa > Chordata > Amphibia > Anura > Ranidae > Glandirana > Glandirana rugosa. Next base: position 1,040,637 of record BLSH010160223.1, on the reverse strand, counting down.
GCAGCTACGCACTAGGTGGGCTGTGACATAGTACCACCGGACGGGAGCTGGCCCTGCGAGTTAGTCGCCTCACGAGATCGCATATGTCTGGGTCTAAGCCCGTGTCGCAGTGTCCCTCATGGCTGACAGCCCCCCACTTCGGTGGTGAGGAGGTCTTGTCTGGAGCAGTGCCCACGCAGTCCAGGTATGGTGAGTACATGTCCCCCCTTTTCCCCCTGGGATTTGCATTAGATGTGGTCCCCTCCTGGTTTGGTCGGTCCTGTGGGTTCAATGCCTTTCCGTGCACTCCCTCTTCCTGGGGAGGATGGTCCCCAGGGACCTGCTAGTGAGGCTCCCCTTCCTCCCCTCTCCTCTGCCATGGGGGTAGGCCTCATGGCCTGCTGGGACAGTACTGTGGTACTGGTGGGGGGGTGCTTTGATCTCCAGGGATGAGGGCTCTGATCCCTCTTTGTAAGGAGGCATGCTGGCCGGGTGTTAGGGTCCCTCCTGGATCCTGTTTTCCACGTCCGGCGGCCATTTTGATGTAGCCAGAGCCTCTGGAACTGCATGCCTGCAGTTTTGTATGGCTGACGGCCATGTTTGTGTAGCCCAGCAGCTACGATACGGGAGCCTATGGTGCTTAGCAGCGGCGGCCATTACTGTGGAGCCTGAGCCAGCGTTTTTTTAGCAGAAACAAGCCCCTCTGTATCCTGGTGCTGACATGTGGATTCTTCTTCCCTGAACACAGCATGGTTGCAGCTCTACCTCTGAGGCAGGGAGCGCTACATCGGTGTGGTGGTGATTCTGGTGGGGCCCCCTCCTTTCTCTACTGTAGGTCGTGGGGTGTACTGGTGGCCGGTGACCTTACCGGTGCGGGGGTGTCCCAGAGCAGTGGTTGCACTTAGTGTGGTGGGTCTCCCTTCCCATTTTATATGGAGTCTCAGCAGATTTCCCCTCCTGGTCCCCTCTCAGAGGCTGCAGGTCCCAGCCATCCTTGGATGCGCTCACAGCGGTCCCTGAATCCTTTGTGTCCTGGGTGGAGGTGGCTTGTGGGCGGCGGCCTAGTAAAAAAACGCCCCCCACCGTCCCCTGCTTTGTCTGTCTCATCAGATCCGGAATCTGACTCGGCCATCGCGGACGGGGCCGGCCCTGTGGGGCTTGTGACCGTGGCCCCTAATGCTTCAGACCGTGAGGATGATTCCTCCACCCCTGTGGCTGCGCAAGACAAGGCGCTGGTGGATGCACTCATCACATCTGTGAGGAAAACCTTAAAAATGGAGGATGTGGAGGTACCTGTTCCATTTGGCACTCACAAGCCGTCTCGCACAGCAAAGGTGTTCCCCCTACCCCGCCTATTTTGACAAATTTGTCTATAAAGAATGGGAACGTCCGAAGCGCCCCTTTGCAGTCCCAGAACACTTTGCTGTGTGCTCAAAAAATGGACTACTCCTGTGGTGGACCCCCCGGTCTCTCAGTTGAACAAAGCCATTATGATTCCGGTGGAAAACCCCCTGCCTTTAAAGAACAGGTTAACAGGAAGGCAGAGGCTCTGGGCCGCACTATGTTTACGATTGCGGGCTCGATGCTTAGGCCGGTACTGGCCGCTTAAGTGCTGGTCGGTGGACCAGACTTCTAAAAAAAAAAAAAAAAAAAAACTGACTTGCCTTTTTAAGGTGATCGTTTGTTTGGGGCCACTCTGGACGACATAAATGTGTCACGGGGGGAAGGGTACTTTCTTGCCGCAGTCAAATTAAGGCAAAATAACCTTGTCACAAGCGGGGCCCCTCCTCAGCTCATAGGAAGTTTTTTTGTCCCTCGGTCCACCTACAAAGGTTCAAGGCCTTTCAAGCCCCCTTCGGGGGGCTCTACGCGATCCTGGCCTGGTAAACCAAGAGTGGGTTTCTCTGCCTTCACAGACTAGACCCCTTTGCCATGAAGGGGCGCCCTCACCAGGTTCTGGGGTGGGGGGACGTCTTTGACGATTTCCGGGCCTGTGGACCTCATTGATTACCGACAAGTGGGCCCCGGAAGAGATCCTGTCCGGGTACAAGTTAAGAGTTCCAGTCTTGGCCCCCAAACAGGTTTTTCCCATCCAATCTGCATGTGTCCCTGAAACACTTGTTTGCCCTCCGGGTTGCGGTACGGGATTTATTGCTTCAAATGGTGATCATCCCGGTTCCAGACGCAGAGCGTTTTCAAGGGTTCTATTCAAACCTATTCATGATCCCCAAGAAAGTGGGTACGGTGCATCTGATTCTGGATCTCAAGGCCCTGAATTGCTTTGTCAGGGTCCAGAAGTTCAGAATGGAGTCCATACATTCAGTGGTGGCGTCGCTGCATCAGGGGTATTTTCTTGCCTCCATCAACATCAAAGGTGCCTACCTGCACATCCCGATCTGTGCACAACATCAGAGCTTCCTCCGCTTTGCTGTGGGTCAGGAGCACTATCAATTTGTGGTGCTACCCTTTGGTCTAGCCTTCGCTCCGCGGGTCTTCACAAAGGTGTTGGCCCCGGTTCTGGCATTACTGCGCCAACGAGGGATTGCTGTCCTGGGATATTTGGACGACCTTTTTCTGCACGCAGAGGATCTTGCCACTCTGCATTGCGATGTGGAGATTGCTATCCAAACCCTGAAGGAGTTTGCCTGGCTCCTAAACCTCCAAAATTAAGCACTGCAGCCAGCCCAGGGACTGGACTATCTGGGCCTGACGCTGGATTCCACTCATGCCAGAGTATTCGTCCCGCTGGAAAAAAGCTGCGGGTGGCAATTCACCTTCTGCTGTCCAGCAGATGGGCCTCAATACTGACTTGCATGCGGGTACTGGGCCTGATGGTGTCGACCTTCGAGGCGGTGCTGTTTGCACAGTTCCATACCAGGACCCTGCCAAAGGCGATCTTGTCCAAATGGGACAAATGCCTAGGATCTCTGAACAACCAGATTCAACTGAGCTGGGAGTCCATGGGTTCCCTAGTCTGGTGGCTCCATTCTCCGGCTCTTCAATGGGGAAAATTCTTTCTCCCCTTGTATTGGACCTTGGTCACGGAGTTCTGCTCAGGGTCGGTCGATTGGCGCTGGCGGAATCAAGGCTACCCATTAACATCTTGGAGCTTTGGGCGATCAGACTGTGTCTGGATCACTGGATGGACCGTCTCCAGGGGCTCCCAGGCGGATTCAGTCAGACAAGGCCATGGCCGTGGTCAATCACCAAGGAGGAACAAAGAGTGCAGTGGTGGCTCTGGAGGTAGCCAGCATCCTTCGGTGGGCAGAGCGCTCCATTTCTGTCATCTCCGCCGTCCACATTCCAGGGATGGACAACTGGCAGATTACCTCAGTCGCCAGACCTTGGACCAAAGAGAATGATCCCTTCATCAGGATGTGTTTCAGCAGATATGTCTGCGTTGGGGCACTCCCGAGGTGAACCTGTTGGCGTCTCGGCTCAACAGAAAGGCGCAGAGGCTCATAGCCAGGGATCGGGACCCTGGCGGATGCCACAGACGTTTTGGTGGCCCCATGGGGTCAGTATAATGATTTACGCCTTTCCTCCTCTCAAACTTTTGCTGCAGCTGTTACGCAGGATAGAGGCTGTAGGGATTCCGGTCATTCTAGTGGCTCCGGATTGGCCTCACCGGACTTGGTACGCCGACCTAGTGAGCCTAGTAGCAGACGTCCCTTGGCAGTTGCCTCTCCGAGAGGATCTGTTATCACAAGGGCCAATCTTCAATCCTGTTTTACCGTCGCTGGCTTTGACAGCCTGGCTGTTAAAAGCCAAGTGCTAAAGAACAGGGGTTTACCTGCATCGGTGATTCAGACTCAAGTTAAATCTAGAAAATCTACTTCTAGAAAGATCTATCATCGAACATGGAAAGCGTACCTTTCCTGGTGTGAGTTGGTAGATGTTCACCCCCGCTCTTTCTCGGTGGCAAGGATTTTGTCCTTCCTTCAACAAGGGAAGGACAAAATTGACAGACACAGCACCCACCCTTCTAAGGGGTTCTTAATACTTCTGACACTGCTTGTTACTAAACTGAAGACCTACAGCAGAGAGGGGGGGTATATACAACCTAAGACTGCCCATGGGTGTAGCCTACTCTTTCTGCCTAGTGTCCTACTCCTGTAGGGGGCGGTATTACCAATGGTAATGTCTAAGGAAGCGCTGTGTCTGTCAATGAACTCAGAAAGTCAACGGTAAGTCAAAAATCCAGTTCTTTTTTTTCCCACAAGTTGTAGGAAAATGTGGAAAGAAAATGAAACTTTTTTTTTTACAGGAAGATATTTCATAGCATGTACATACCAAAAATGACACTCCAAAATACATTCCGCTACTCCTCCTGAGTTGTGTGAGACTTTTACACAGCCTGGCCACATACAGAGCCCCGACATCCAAGTAGCATCTTCAGGTGTTCTAGAGACATAAATTGCACATCTAATTTCCTGACTATCTATTACAGGGCATTGATGAGCACTGTAATGGCACTGATGTAGCATGGATTAGCACTGTGATTGCACTGATGTGGCACATATGGGCACTGTGATGGCTCTGTTGTAGCATTGGTTGGGCACTGTGAGGGAACTGATTTGGCACTGATGGGCACTATGATGGCACTGAGATGGGTCTGATGGCACTGTGATGGCATTCATTAGGCGCTGATGGGGCACTGTGATGGCTCCAATGACACTAATATGGCATTTGTCTCACTGATGATGCAGCTGTCTCATGCTGCTGTGCTGTCTCCCTCCTCTCCTCACGTGCTGTATTGATCGGTGTGAGGAGAGGGGAGAGCTGAATCGGACATGACGCTGGTTTGTTGATGAAGTGATCGCTCCATCATTGGGCAGAGCGATCCTGTGGTATAGGGTCACTGTGATTGGCCCTTGACCCTGATCTGTGATGTGCTGGGTCCCGAGGAACCAGCCATCATGGACACTGCTGACTGCGCTCCCAATGGGAGCACGTCAATGCCAGAACTAGCTGGTCGCGCTGTAGCTGTCATTCGGCTATAGCACAGTCGGCAAGTGGTTAAACACTATATTGTCAAAAGAATTGGGACACCTGAACTTTAATGGGATCCTAGTCTTAGTCCGTAGGGTTCAATATTGAGTTGGCCCACCCTTTGCGGCTATAACAGCTTCAGCTCTTCTGGGAAGGCTGTCCACAAGGTTTAGGAGTGTGTCTATGGGAATGTTTAACCATTCTTCCAGAAGCGCATTTGTGAGGTCAGGCACTGATGTTGGACAATAAGGCCTGGCTCGCAGTCTCCACTCTAATTCATCCCAAAGGTGTTCTATCGGGTTGAGGTCAGGACTCTGTGCAAGCCAGTCAAGTTCCTCCACTCATCCATGTCTTTATGGATCTTGCTTTTTGCACTGGTGCGCAGTCATGTTGGAACAGGAAGGGGCCATCCCCGAACTGTTCCCACAAAGTTGGGAGCATGAAATTGTCCAAAATGTCTTGGTATGCTGACGCCTTAATGTGTTTGCAACCCTAAAAAAAAAAAAAAAAATGGATCCTGTTCCTTTAAAGCATGTTATACAGCACAGTGCTTGTGCTGTGTAATTTGGCTCTTTCTATCACCTGAAATACCTGGCTGGTTCTACCCTCCCCCTGTAAACTAACCATGGTTTATCATGGCTGCTGAGCCTTGTGGCCAGGGGGGCGCGAGCGCGCTGCCGGTGGCGCGCGCTCGTGCCAGCCACACTCAGGAGGAGTGTGCCCGCAGTCCGCCGGTGAGCCGCGATGAGCTGACAGAGAGAAAGAACGGGGAACCGCTGAAGTAAACACGGTGGTTTCCCGTTCTGACAGGGGGCATGGCACGGCAACTTTTGCACAAACCAATCAATAAACGGCAATTGCAATTTTTTTTAACCAAAAATATGAGGAAGAATATAAATCGGCCAATACTGATGAAAATTTTTTTTTTTTTATATATATTTTTTTTTTTTGGATTTGTATTTTTCCAAATGTAAGAAAAACATTTTTTTTGCAAAATTGCCACTCTTTTTTTATTTATAGCGGCGATCAGAAATGACTCAGAGGGGATCAAATACTGCCAAAAGAAAGCTCTATTTGTGGGAAAAAAAGGACGCAAATTTCGTTTGGGTACAACGTCGCACAACCGCGCAATTGTCAGTTAAAGCAACGCAGTGCCGAATCGCAAAAAGTGCTCTGGTCCTACAGTGGGAAATCCTTCCGGGGTGAAGTGGATAAGGTTCCAGGGCATATTTGTGTTTCTTTTGTTTCTAACATTGTATGTCTCTCTTTCTCCTCATGAGGATTTACAAACTTAGAGACCCTGTCACCACTTATTCAGCCACTTCATTCAGCAGAGAAATCTTGTGACAATCTTACTACAAATTCCACAACCCTCCCCTCCCTAAACCCCTTTATCATAAAAATGTTTTAAATTGGCCATGCATGGATTGAAATTTGTCCACTTCAGCAGGGACCAGCCAAATTTGGATCCATGTATTGGCACTGTGGTTGAACATTAGTCGATCTACTAATGGAGATCAGTACAACGGCCATGTTGAATTTTCCCCACTCAACCAATACTGCTGGCTATAACCCTGCAATGCTGATCTGTGTATTTCGATGGCAGGGAAGTCTCCCCGCTGTTAGAGTGCAAGAGCTCAGTGTGGAGGATTCCCTCATCCACCGCGAGTGTGGATGGGGTAATCGTTTAAGATTTTTTGTTCACCCGGCAAGTTGAACAAAAATGACTAATGTATGGGCTGCCTTAGAGGCATGAAGAAAGCTTGGCAACAAAATCAATTGTAAATAGGGATGCACCGAAATTTCGGCTGCTGAAAATTATCAGCATTTTTGGCCAAAATCTGTGTTTTCAGTATCGGCTGAAACGAAAAAACGACCCAATACCGAAAAAGAATGCGGGGTCCGCCCAGGGTACCGTCCATTGCGGGGGTATGTGTGCATCACATACCTCGCAATGAATGCTGGAGATGAGAAGATTTACAATGCACAGAGCGCGCTGCTTGTACGAGAGCTGTGCATGAAACTGTCACATAATTAAACTGAATGCAGAGAGAGAGCTGTCAGATTTTCAAGTTGATGTCAGGAGGTGGGCGGGACCGAACAGTGCCACCTGCCAGTGCCACCTGTCAGTGCCAATCAGTGCCACCTGCCAATACCATCTAGTGCCACCTGCCAGTACCATCCAGTGCCACATGCCAGTACCAATCAGTGCTACCTGCCAGTACCATCCAGTGCCAACCAGTGGCACCTGTCAGTGCCACCTATCAGTGCCAATCAGTGCTGCCTATCAGTGCCGCCTGTCAGTGCCGCCAATCAGTGCCCAGGCACTGGTAGTCTGCATATGACAATTGTATATAAAAATATAAATATTTTTTTAAAAAACTATCATTTTCAGCTTAGTGCATTTTCGGTTTCGGTTTTGGCACCAAAATTTCCATTCGGTGCACCTCTAATTGTAAAGGCCACTGCTAGCAAACACTGATGTTGGGGGGGTACTTCAGGTGATTGTCCCAGTAAGATAACCAAAAGATATATATGTTAAAGTGGAGTTCCACCCATAAATGGAACTTCCGTGGATCGGATTCCTCCCTCCCTCCGGTGCCACATTGAGCACCTTTCAGGGGGGAGCGGATACCTGTCAAATCCAGGTATCTGCTCCCACTTTCTGGGAAAGTCCGCTGCACTCTGTACGGCGAACTACACAATGTCCGGCCTGCAAAGGTTCAAGAAAGGAAGGGTAGCCCCTGGAAATCACACATCTATGGTGTCCTAATGCAGTGAATGGAGTGCCAACCTCAGCCTGGACTCCGACCAGGCCCCGCCCCATCCGGAGCTTAGTCATGAGCTAAGTCATGAGCACGTTGGGGTGTGGCCTGGTCGGAGTCCAGGCTGAGGTTGCCACTCCATTTACTGCATTAGGACACCATAGATGTGCTACCCTTCCTTTCTTGAACCTTTGCAGGAGCCAGGACGGGCTCCATCCCCTGTCAGCACTCTAGCAGCAGTTGCGGATGCACTGTTCACATACCCCCTCCCTATCGAGCCTGAGTGGCCCAAGCACTTTTCCCAAGTCACTATGTGGGTGTAAAACCGTAACATTTGCTTACTGGGCACTTTCACCCCTATCCTGCCCAGGCCAATTTTTGGCTATCAATGCTGTCACATTTTTTAATGACAATTGCGCGGTCATGCAACGCTGTACCCAATTGAAATTTTTATCATTGTTTTGAGACAGATAGAGCTTTCTTTTGGTGGAAGGATAGTCAGATGCCCCTTAGTAAGCCTATGGGTGAAGTCACCATGGCAGGCATTCCAGCAGTTGTCGACACTCTCTCTCTCCCCTGAAACCGGCTTCTGGGTAGATCACGTGACTGGTCCACTCTGAGAATAGGTAACTATATGCATCTTCTTTTTATAGGGTAGTTAACATACAGCAAGATTTAGAAGGGGTCAGAGCAGTTTCAAGCTTTGTTACATCTAGACTGGAATTCTTTAACTGCTTCCTGTCCGGCCATAGTACATAAATAGGCAGACAGGAGAGGTCCTGATGTGGGTGGACATTCTCGTATGTCCTCCTGCATTTCCCGCTCCTGCAAGATCTGTGACCCGCTGTGTCCACCGGACACAGTCGATCACTGATTGTTGTACTGGGCCTCTGTAAGCAGCCCTGGTACTGTGTCCAATTAATCACAGCGAGCACTTGAACAGTAGTAAACAATACTGTCATTGTTTACTACTGTGTGAGCTCTGTGATTGGTCACAGCAATTACATGGTACCAGGTCCAATTTCAGCAGCCCTGTACCATGTGATAGCTGTGACCAATCACAGTAGTACACAAGGTTTCATGAACTAAGCCTTTACATAGTCTTTTACCAATTGCTTATTACAAACTATAATAAGCAATCACAGTCAGAAAAAAAACATATTTATATACAAAGTTAAAAGACTAATGCTACATCCACACTGTTTTTCAGTCAATAAATTGAGTGACTAAAGGCCTGTACACACGGTACAATTATTGGCCAACAACGATCGTACAACAGACTGTTGTCCGATAATCCGACCGTAAGTACACAGCCATTTCAACAGCCAATGTCGAATTATCGTCCAAAAGAAGTTGTCTTAGAAGACTAGAAAACTTTTGTTGGCCAACAAGGCTTTGGCTTGTGTACAGAAGTTGTAAGTACAAACACGCATGCTCAGAATCCAGGAAGTGTTCGGTCGTGTAAAACTGTGTTCCTAATTCACAAATCACATTCACCTGAACGTCCTCTTTATATGCTCGTAACACGTCACTACGTTGGACGATAATTTGACTCACGTCAGTATGCAAGACAAAACTACGAACACAAAGGGTGGGTTGACAGAGGCAACCCCAAAGACAGTTCAAAAATGTGGGAGAAGCAGCAGTATAACAAATGCAAGAGCTTTATTACAAAATAAATCAGTCAAAAGTTATAAAGACAGCGGTGAATGTGAGGACATAGAGACATTTAAAAATAAACAACATTGTTATTAAAAGCACCCACTACAGCCACCCCACCAGCATCATGGAGACAATATGTAATATTAAAGTATGCTAGCACCGGGCTTGGAGATGTATTCTGGGAAACCACTCAGGTGGCACGCCATTCATGGCTGTCTGCCAATACTGGGGACCTCCAGATCATCTATTGCCCGTGTTCCGTACAGCTAGGAATAATCACACTTCAGCAGTCAAATAAAAGTGCACAGTTGCATATGACCAGCACCCAGGAAAAAATCAAAAACAGGAGTATGGTCCTGGATTCAGCAGTGCAGAGTGACTAGATGATAGGCTAGTATAGTTCAAAAAAATGTAATGTAGAGTGGATCCTATGACCAAAATCTGATTGAGCAGATACACATCATCAATTAAATACTGCACACACTGGGACATGCTAGTCAGGCTATACCGTCCAATATTGGCTTCATATATAGGAACTCCCAGTAATGTAATGCTGGTGGATGAGTAAAATTAAGCCTGATATGGTCCTGGATTCAGCAGTGCAGAGTGACCAGATGATAGGCTAGTATAGTTCAAAAAAATTTAATGTAGAGTGGATCCTATGACCAAAATCTGACATCATCAATTAAATACTGCGCACACTGGAACATGCTAGTCAAGCTATACCATCCAATATTGGCATCATATATAGGAGGGAAGAACTCCCAGTAATGTAATGCTGGCGGATGAGTAAAGTTAAGCCTGATAGTAAATCTAATAACAAGTCCTATGTGTTCAAGTAGTGCAATAGAATGATCACTTCATTCCAGAAGAGGGTCTAGAATACTTGCAGTTGTTAAGTTGAGTGCTTATTGCACTGGTGAAACCATATGTATGCTAGATAGAATAAACGACTGTTGGTTGCCAGATCAGGTATGGATCCCAAGTATTCACATGAGTGAATGAGGCATACCATCCGTTCTTGAAATATTCCAAAGTACTTACAGTTACTGAGCTAAGTGCTGATCATACTGGGAAGCTGCAGGTGTCGGTGGAACCGGTCGTTCAATCCGGCTCCGAAGTCAGGAGGGACAGCCGTTTGGTTCACTGTGAGCCGATATAGAGTGAAGCCTTCATTCGGTAAAGATAATGATATCACCTAAGGAATTTCTATCAATGTTATTTTGATTATAAATAAAGACTTTTTCCATAGACATCCTCACCCTGATGAAACCAGCGCCACCTGCTGGTGAAACGCGTCGGTAGCAGCCTGCACTTCTCTGCTGCCACCCCACTCATCTTATGGAGACATTGTTCCACTCCAGCCGTCTCGGACCTGCCGTATAGGACGTCACTTCCTTTGCTGATCTATCGCGGCTGTGAGCCTCACAGCAAACATCCAACCCTTCTTTACCGAATGAAGTCTTCACCGAACAAAGGCTTTATCCCGAACGAAGGTTCCATTGAACGAAGGTTCTTCGGTTAGGTATCTCTATATCGGCTCACAGTGAACCAAACGGCTGTCCCTCCTGACGTCGGAGCCGGATTGAACGACAGGTTCCACCGACACCTGCAGCTTGCCAGTATGATCATCACTTAGCGCAGTAACTGTGAGTACTTTGGAATATTTCAAGAACGGATGGTATGCCTCATTCACTCTCGTGTGAATACTTAGGATCCATACCTGATCTGGCTACCAACAGTCGTTTATTCTATCTGGCATACATATGGTTTCACCAGTGCAATAAGCACTCAACTTAACAACTGCAAGTATTCTAGACCCTCTTCTAGAACAAAGTGATCATTCTATTGCACTACTTGAACACATAGGACTTATTATTAGATTTACTATCAGGCTTAACTTTACTCATCCGCCAGCATTACATTACTGGGAGTTCTTCCCTCCTATATATGATGCCAATATTGGATGGTATAGCTTGACTAGCATGTTCCAGTGTGCGCAGTATTTAATTGATGATGTCAGATTTTGGTCATAGGATCCACTCTACATTAAATTTTTTTGAACTATACTAGCCTATCATCTGGTCACTCTGCACTGCTGAATCCAGGACCATACTCCTGTTTTTGATTTTTTTTCCTGGGTGCTGGTCATATGCAACTGTGCACTTTTATTTGACTGCTGAAGTGTGATTATTCCTAGCTGTACGGAACACGGGCAATAGATGATCTGGAGGTCCCCAGTATTGACAGACAGCCGTGAATGACGTGCTAGCATACATTAATATTACATATTGTCTCCATGATGCTGGTGGGTGGCTGTAGTGGGTGCTTTTAATAACAACGTTGTTTATTTTTAAATGTCTCTATGTCTTCACATTCACCGCTGTCTTTATAACTTTTGACTGATTTATTTTGTAATAAAGCTCTTGCATTTGTTATACTGCTGCTTCTCCCACATTTTTGAACTGTCTTTGGGGCTGCCTCTGTCAACCCACCCTTTGTGTTCTTGTGCATTAATTATTCAGTTCTTTGTGGTGAGATCCACCTCAATCGAGGTGAGTCAGTACTCTTTGCATGCCCAAGCCCTCCGGCATTTAGGGCGCCTGGCCGATACCCTCTTTTTGCCCCCCTCCCCAATTTTGCCCTAGACAAAACTATGGACAGCCAATTTGGACAAAAGTTGACGTGCGGTTGTACGATAATCGGCGCGTGTGTACGAGGCATAAATCACTGAAATAAATACCTCACACAAACATCAGTACTATGCCTACTCCAATGCGATAATATCCGATTTATGGATAATTCATTGGGTCCCACAATTTTATAGGCCTTTTTAGTACCTTTAAACTTCCTGATAAAAGAATAAGAGGCAATATGATACCAGCTTTCTAAACACAAATAAGGGCTATAGTTTATTTTTTTATGTTTTACTCACTGATGGTATGCAAGTTCACCCATGAACATAAATTCTTAACCAGTTCCCTACTGACGTATTGTGAAATGACGTCGGCAGGGACTGGCCGTCGATCCGGGAGGACGTCATATGACGTCCTCCGCTTCTCGCCGCTACTGCGGGCCCCCAGGGGCCCGCACAGCGGCGATCGCGGCGCCCGGGGACCCCCGGGCGTCATCGCCGCTCTTCGCCTCCTGCAGTATACTGCAGGAGGGCCTAGCTGCCGGTCAGGGACGGCTGCAGTAAAGTGTTATGCAGTCATCCCTTGACCAATTCTTAAATACAAGTACCCACTTGAACGTATGGTAGTCACTCATTTTGTATTTTTTTATTTGATATCGGGAATAAACACAAATCTTTCGACCATAGTATAACGGAGAATAAGAAAATAGTCCTTCAAATTTCCATGATTTTTCCGGATATTTTAACACCCTGGGTTACTTAATAGGTATTTAGCCTATA
>BLSH010160223.1:1002832-1013284 GCA_018402905.1 Glandirana rugosa | reverse complement strand
TTTTTTTTTATACCCTAACCCTGCTTTAAACTTCTCTACAAATTTATTCCTGACCTGTCTGGTATGTCCTTGGACTTGCATGATGCTGTTTGTTCACTAAGTTCACAAACCCTAACAAACCTCCGAGGGCTTCACAGAAGAGCTGTATTTATACTAAGATTAAATTACACACAGGTGGACTCTATTTACTAATTAGGTGACTTCTGAAGGCAATTGGCTCCACTAGATTTTAGTTAGGGGTATCAGAGTAAAGGGGGCTGAATACAAATGCACACCACACTTTTCACATATTTATTTGTAAAAAAGATTTGAAAATCATTTATCATTTTCCTTGCACTTCACAATTATGTGCCACTTTGCGTTGGTCTATCACATAAAATCCCAATAAAATACATTTACGTTTTTGGTTGTAACATGACAAAATGTCGAAAATTTTAAGGGGGGGGTATGAATACTTTTTCAAGGAACTGTACTTGATCCCCTGCAGATTTTGTAAGTTTGCCCACTTACAAAGAAATGAAGGGTCTAATTTTTATCATAGGTGTATTTTAAATGATAGAGACAGAATATCAACCAAAAGATACAGAAAAAAACACATGATACAAAAGCTATAAACTGAGTTGCAGTTACTAAAATAAGTATTTGATCCCCAAGCAAAACAGGACTTGGTGGGGAAACCATTGTTGGCAAGCACAGAGGTAAGATGTTTCTTGTAGTTGGTTACCTGGTTTGTACACATTTCAGGAGGGATTTTGGTCCTCTCTTCTTTACAGATCTTCTCTAAATCCTTAAGGTTTCTTGGCTGTCTCTTGGCAACTCGAAGCTTCAGTTCACTCCATAAATTTTCTATAGGAACAGGGTCTGGAGACTGGCTAGGCCACTACAAGACCTTAAAGTGATTGTAAAGTTTGAAAAAAGAAACAAAAAAAAACAAAACAAACATGTCATACTTACCTCCTCTGTGCAGTTGGTTATGCACAGAGCAGCCCAAATCCCCCTCTTTGCTGCTCCTGTCCCCTCCCTCCTATCGAGTACCCCCTCAGCCAGCAGCTTTCTATGGGGGCACCGAGCTGATTCAGAGCTCTGTGTATCCATTGAGACATGGAGCCCGACCCGGCCCGGCTCCCTCTCTCCCCTGATTGGCTGACAGACATTGATTGACAGCTATGTGAGCCATTGCTGTGTCTCAGCCAATCAGGAGGAGTGTCCTGGATGGCTCAGACTCTTGTGGACATTGCTGGAGAGAGAAGGGGCTCAGGTAAGTAATTAGGGGGTGCTGGGGAGGCTGCTACACACAGAAGGTTTTTTTTATATTAATGCATAGAATACATTAAGATAAAATAACCTTCTGCCTTTACGACCCCTTTAAAGTGATATATTTTTTTGTTTAAAAATAACAAACATGTCATACTTACCTGCTCTGTGCAGTGGTTTTGCACAGACCAGCCCCGATCCTCCTATTCTCGGTTCCCCCACCAGCGATCTTGGCCCCTCCCTCCTGCCCCCACAGCAAGCACCCCGCACCCTCTCTCTCCTCATTGGCTCACTGACTTCGATTGACAGCAGTGGGAGCCAATGGCGCCCGCTGCTGTGTCTCAGCCAATCAAGTCCCTGGATTTCCTGGCTCTTCGTGCAACATCGCTGAATCGAGAGGGAGCTCAGTAAGTAACCACTTAATGTGCTTCTTCTTGAGCCACTCCTTTGTTGCCTTGGATTGTCATGCTGGAAGACCCATCCATGACCCATCTTCAGTGTTCTGGCTGAGGAAAGAAGATTCTCATGCAAAATCTTACAATACATGGCCCCGTCCATTGGCCCCTCAATGCGGCTATTGTCTCCCTCTATGCCTCAGCTTGCAGCACGCACAGAACGACCGGGACCTGACAGGGGGAGCCGACCTTGTTGATGGGGCTGCCCGCACCTCTCCGGTCACCTCCAAGATAGCAGCTGTCACGATGGGGCAGATGAGAAGGGCTGCTCGTCTTCTTTACCGCTCCGCGCCCATACTCTGCATAGCCACGCCTATCACTATGTCTTATTTTCGGGGTATGGCTTATATTGTGCAAATGCTTAGGAATCCTGTTACGGCTTATTTTATGGGTATGTCTTATTTTCGGGTAAACACGGTAGTCTATTGAAGCATCTAGGTGCCAAGATGGGGTCCGCGAGGTACACATACATCCCAGGGGGGCCCAAAGGCCCCTCTCCACCTTCCCCTCCTCCTCCAACCTCCAATATGGTCCTGTTATTTCATACTCTAATTTACAACGTGTTCCTTATATTTAAAGGGATCAAATGCTCACAGCATAATTTACCTTTTCTTGAAGGAAATTTGGACTAATGGTTCTGTGTCTTTATCCAATTGATTTAAAAATAGTGGTCTGGCTGTTGCAATAAAGGGCAATGCCTCTTTATATAGAGGATTGACCTTGATTTCTATTTAGGAGAACCAAGAGATTAGTAAAATGGCAATAAAATATTTTCCTGTAGATGGCACTCTTACTTATGTATATGTACACATATACACATAGGGTACTATATTTACCTTCCTATAGTGTGACAATGCTGATATGCAATGAAAAATTATTATATGCTGGCATTTGTGCAGGTAATTCAAATGAAGAGGGAGCCAGCCCCCTCCAAGATTTATTTAAATTCCCAGATGAAATCTATGATTGTAAAAAAGCACATAAAATAAATGAGGATGGGTAATTATAGCAAAGGGCTTTTCAATAGTCTGACTAAATAAGTCATGGACTCAATATGGTTAATTCCAAACATACCACGTAAATAGCAATGCCAGTCGCAGATCTCTAAAGTTCAGCAAGCTCCCAGTGTGGCAGTATGGAGATTGATTTAACCACTTCCCGGCTGCCTCACGTACATTTACTACTGCAGAGTGGCAGCGTCCCACGTATCGGCATCTATAAATGGCGGCTCGCACGTGTGGGGTAGTGGGCGGGAGCGCGCCGCCGGCGGCGTGCTCTCATGCCTGCCGCACTCTACAGAAGTGTGCCCGAGGCTCGGGCGGACTCGATCTCTGCCGGTGAGCCGTGATTGCCTGCCACAGAAGAAAAACGGGGAACACCGGTCAGGCAGCATGTAAGAGATCTACTGATCCCTGTCACTGGGATCAGTTAGATCTCTTATGCCCCTGGCAGCCCAGCCCCCTCACCGTTAGAACACGCCTAGGGAATTTCTGATCGCTGTATAAATGTCATTGGTCCCAAAAAAAAAAAATTTTTACAAAAAATATGAGGAAGAATATAAATCGGCCAAAACCGATGAATACATTTGTTTTTTTATATTTTTTTTTTATATGTATTTTAGCAAAAAAGTAAGAAATATTGTTTTTTTTTGCAAAATGTTCGCTTTTTTTGTTTATAACGGTGATCAGAAATGACGCAAATATCACCAAAAGAAATCTCTATTTGTGGGGAAAAAAAGGACGCAAATTTTGTACACAAGTACAACGTCGCACGACCGCGCATTTGTCAGTTAAAGTGACACAGTGCCGAATCGCAAAAAGTGCTGTGGTACTAACATGGGAAATCCTTGCGGTCCTTAAGTGGTTAAGGCCAATACTAACAGTGTTTGCAAATAAAGGAATCATTCCTATCATTAATCATTAGGCTCTCACTAAATATATTAACCACTTGCTGACCAACAACTGCAGGTTGACGGTGACAAGATGGCTCTGCTAGGCAAATCGCTGTCATATGACGGTGGCTGCCAGATCGCGCACTGTGAGCGCACGCGCACCGCCGGAGGCGCGCTCACTGTGTCTGGGGGGGCCAGGGAGCCGGTGCGGCGGACTCGATCTCCGCCGGCTACCCACGATGCCCCCCCCCCCCCCCGGAGTGAAAGAACGGAGATCCGACCATGGAAACACGGATCTCCGTTCTGTGAGGGGAGGAAGGACTGTGATCACGGCCTTCCTCTATATGGAAGCCGTGATCACTCCCCTTCCCCTGCCCACACACAGTTAGAACACGCCCAGGGAACACAACGCTTAGAGCGCCCCCCCCAGGTTAACCCCTTCACTGCCAATGGCATTTACACAGTAATCAGTGCATTTGTATAGCACTGATCGCTGTATAAATGCCAATGGTCCCAAAAAAGTGTCAAAATGGTTCGACATGTCCGCCGCAATATCGCAGTACCACTAAAAATCGCAGATCACCGCCATTACTAGTAAAAAAAAAAAACAAAAAAAAAACCCCAGAAATGAATTCTCATCACCCGTAAACGCGGAAACTTTTGCGCAAACCAATCAATAAACGCTGAATGCGATTTTTTAAATCACAGATATGAGGAATAGTATAAATCAGCCAAGACTGTTGAAAAAAAATGTTTTTTTTATATTTTTTTTTTGGATTTGTATTTTAGCAAAAAGTAAGAAATTTGTTTTTTTTTTTCGATCAGAAATGACACAGTGGTGATCAAATACCACCAAAAGAAAGCTCTATTTGTGGGAAAAAAAGGACACAAATTTCGTTTGGGTACAACGTCGCACGGCCGCACAATTGTCAGTTAAAGCGACGCAGCGCCGAATCGCAAAAAGTGCTCTGGTCCTAAAGTGTGAAATCCTTCCGGGGCTGAAGTGGTTAAAGCATAGATGCCTCTGATAAAGGTGTTCATACCTATGTTCTAAATAAGTCATGGACTCCATATGGTTAATTCCAAACATATCACATAGATAGCAATGCCAGTAACAGGTCTCTAAAGTTCAGCAAGCTCCCAGTGTGCTAGTATGGAGATTGATTTAAGGCAAATACTGACAGTGTCTGCAAATAAAGGAACCATTCCTATCATTAATCATTAGGCTCTCATTAAATATATTAACCACTTCAGCCCCGGAAGGATTTCCCTCTTTAGGACCAGAGCACTTTTTAAAATTTGGTACTGTGCTGGTTTAACTGGTAATTGCGTAGTCATGCAATGCTGTACCCAAACAAAATTTACATTCTTTTTTCCCCCACAAATAGAGCTTTCTTTTGGTGGTATTTGATCTCCTCTGCGGTTTTTATTTTTTGCAATATAAATGAAAAAAGACTAAAACTTTTGAAAAAAAAAAGATATTTTCTACTTTTTGTCATTAGAAAAATACAATAAACTAAAATTTAGTCATACATTTTTGCCAAAATGCATTCAGCCACATGTCTCGGGTAAAAAAAAAGTAAATTAGCATATATTTATTGGTTTTGTGCAAAAGTTATAGCGTCTACAAAATCGGGTGCGTTTTCTGGAATTTACGCAGCTATTATTTTATGACTGCCTATCTTATTTCCTGAGGCGCTATAATGGAAGGGCAGTACACTATAAACCCCCCTCAAATTACCCCATTTTGGAAAGTATACACCCCAAGGAATTAGCTGAGATGCATGTTGAGCCCATTATACAAACTATAAAAGTATTCAGCGCACATACAATAATTAAATCAGAATATTAAAATATTGAAATTGACAATGGTGCATAGCTCGCTGGACACTCATGGGAAATTCACCACACCACAAAATAATATATGCAAATCAGTAGTGCAGCGCTATGCTAAATAATAAAGTTCATAAAAAGTCTTTTTGGTCTCCAAAGATAAAACAATGATCCTAAATCCAAACTGCTGATACTGGTGGCCGCTCACCTCAAAGATGCAGGCTATAAAGCCTATCAGGCGTTTTTATAAATCACAATGGATCTCCAGGTGATGTCTCCACGAGTCAGACCAACCAAGTGTCCTCAGCATGTAAGGGAAAAAAATAGAAATCTAGTGCACTCTATTAGAGGAATAGTTGTCTAAAGCATCAGAAGAAAGTCCCCTTCGTGCTGGGAAAGATGACAAACAAGTGCGGATGTATAAAGAGAGTCTTCCACCACACAAATAGACATACTGCCTCTCACCTCCCCTCTAGGACCACAAGGCCCATAATGCACTTCAAAAAACTCCGGACAGCAGTCTCCAATCGATATCGGATTAGCTATTTCCTTACTTCACACAGGTGATGTGCTCCCATGCAAGAAAGAAATAGCCACATCTAATGCTCTCAGTATAAAAGGTACTTTTAATAATTAATAAAAATGTATGCACTCACATGAAAAAGCACTCCTCCGAGTGCTAGATACACAGCATGTTCAGATGTAAAGGACACCAAAAGCAGTACATCCTCTGCTGACATTCAAGATGGCCGCGGGTGACGTCAGACGCTGCTCCTCCTTGCGTACGCGTTACGTCCTGGGCGGGACTTCCTCAGCGCGGGAGCTTAGCCTGTAACATCACCCGTACTCCTTAAGTACACATTCAGCCTTCCGCCCACCCCTCTACACCTGAGGGAGATCACCTGATCAGGTCCAGATTTCACAGGCTAAATGCCCTGAACCAAACCCCTCTGGTATAGTGAGCCGCAAAGACATCTATAATCTGAATCATAAAACCTCAATTAGGTATAAATGTATTACCATAAGTGGACAAAATATTCCCAGATGGAACAAGGTGGAGAATTTATAACCTCGAACACTAGGATCAGTATAACATACTAGGCACAAGCTAGTGAAGGGCACCACTCCCCCCAGTGGTCAACAAACAAACGACACAACACCACAACACATCGCAAACCACAGCAACAACTAACCCCTTCCACACTTGCCAAGCATCCTCGGCCACCCACGGCCATCCTCAGAGGCCGCCCATGTAGCCGGCTCACTGCATTTGGATTGGGAACATGGGGTTCAGCACCATCTGGACACAGAAGGGTTCTGACTATCTCTTCCCGGAATTTAATGAGAGATCCAGTCCATCCTGACGCTTTGTATAGCACATAAGCATTCAGCATAGCCAATTGGAATAAGTATACAGACATTTTATTGTACCGGCGTCTGGCCTACGGGCAATTAGGTACGGCGCCAATAACTGGTTGTTGAGGTCCACCCCTCCCATATTTTGGTTATATTTGTGGACACAGAGGGGTTTCTCCACCACACCAGTCGCCCTTGTAATTTGGACGGTCGTATCTGCGTGAATGGATTAAAGAACGAAAACATTCTTTGTATCCCTCCACTTCACCACGAGCAAGTTACTACTTCTCAAGCAGGCTCTCCCCCCCGTCTAAGTTGGGATTCTACCAGCCATTAGGGGAAGCCCCAGCGATTAGTTCGCACGGTGCCACATGCGCCAATTTGATGATCAAACAAGCGACTAAAAAGTGGCACACTTGAATAGTAATTGTTCACGTACAAATGGTACCCCTTTCCGAATAAGGGTGATACCAAATCCCACACAATCTTGCCAGCGCTCCCTATGTAGTCTGGGCATCCTTCCAGCTCCACGTGATTATCTTTTCCCTCGTAAACCATAAAACTATATGTATAGCCTGTGGCCCTTTCACAGAGCTTATACATCTTGACCCAATATCTGGCACACTTGTTGGGGAGAAACTGTTTGAAAGCAAGACGGACAGAACATTTAATCAGGGACTCGTCTACGCAGGCTGCGAATTGTGTGGAAGTGATTTACAAGGGGCCGAATTTTGTGGAGCCAATCGTATTCAGGGTCACCCCGTGGGCGACAGAGTTCATTGTCGTTGAAGTGCATAAACCGCAGGATCTGCTCTTATCGTGTCCTGGCAATGAAAGCAGAGAACACGAGCATATGGTGAATTGGGTCAGTGGACCAATATGACCGCAACTTTTTATAGTTATTTTTTTAGTTATGCCCATGTTAAGGGAAAGGCCCAGAAAGGTCTTAAATTCTGGAACCGTAATTGGTTTCCAGTCTCTGGCAAGTGACAAATGGGGATTAGCGGCGATGTATTGACCAGCATATAAATTGCTTTGGTCCACAATAGATCTATAGAGATCTTCGGTGAAAAACAGCGAATAAAAATCAATGGCTGTAAAATCAACTGTATCCACCTGAATTCCAGGTTGGCCAGCGAATGGGGGAAGTACAGGCACTGCATCACTGGTGGGTTGCTAATCGGGATTAGCATATTCAGCGGGAAGGACACTATGGCCTCTGCGGGCCTGTGTTTGTCTTCGTGTTCATGGCTATGGGACACTACTTGTGCTAGCCACACCAGCTTGAACTGCACTTATGGGACTTGCCATGTCACCAAGTGTTACTGCAGTGCTGGTTTGTCTATGACAGGAATGTACTAGACCGCTGGTGCTTGCCAGTTCACCAGGAGTAGCGGCACTAGTACTGGCTCTCTGTTCCATACAAGAGCCCTGCAGTTCTTGCACCTCAGTGACAGCAGAATGGGATCGGGTTTGCCTGACCTTAGCAGGGATCACAACTCTGTCGTCAGAGCTATCTGACAGGGTGCCGCTGCTGTCTACAGGTTCGTATGCTGAGCCTGAATCTGACAGTGAGGCTTCTCCATCGCTCTCACCTGTCATGCTCAGTAATGCGTAGGCCTCTTCATTAGTGTACCTTGGATTGGACATGTTGGACTATAAATTTATAGGTACACTAGTGTAACTCACAGACAAAAAAGTGCACCTGATTGGCAGAGCCTGTTTCAAGTCGCTACCAAAATCACTGTGAGCTTTCGTAGGGATCGGGTGTGATGTCTGCGAACACTGCAGATATGTGTGATTTGTTTTGTAAGTGTCAATGATCTATTGATCCTACACTTGGGTGAGGTGGGCTGGGCTATGCGGAGGAGCTAAACGCAGGTGCTAGCAGGTATCTGGGCTTATCCTGCTAACGCTGCATTTTTTAGCACACTAATCTAGTGGGGACATTAATATAGATCTGATCAGATCACAGATATTGGTCTGTTCAGATAATATGCTACTAACTGACCTATCTAGGTGTATGTATGCGTGTCAGAGTACCTGTACTAATCTGACCCTGCCAGGAATTGACGCTGACCCTAACGCACACTAAAACCTAACTAAGGTCACCGCTGTGTAATCAGGGGGTTAAAACCTATAAAAGGTGTGTATATATATATATATATATATATAATATATGGCGGGTAATCTGAGGGGAAAAAAAACAACCTAACTAAGTAGCGTCACCCGTGACACTTATACGGTGATCACAGGTGACAGGGGGCAATCAAGGGGTTAAAACCTTTATTGGGGGGGTAGCTATACCTACCTAGGCCTACTACTACCTACCCTAACACTGATTAGTGTAACAAGTGACACTAGTACAGTGATCAGTGAACGATCTGATTGCTGCACTCAGTGACACAGTGACAGGGGGTGACAGCAGTGAAGGGGTTAACTGGGGGGGTGATCAAGGGGTTAAAAGTGTGCCTAATGTGAACTGGTGTTAGTGTAGCATTGTGCAACTCACGTTTTAGATGTCCTCTCTCCTCTTTGGAATGGAAAAGAGAGAGAGAGTGACATCACTTCCTCTGCATCTGTTTACATTACAGAGGCAGAGGTGGCATTCCATTCGCCAGGACCAATCAGCAGGTACAGATCAAAATTCATTGGTATGTGCCTGAAGATTAATCGGTCCCCTAGCGAATCCCGACCGATGCGGCCGCGCGCGTGCCCCATAGCCGCGATCGCGGTTTATAGATGGCGATTCACATTATACTGCCAAATTGCAGCAGTAAAACTACGTGACGTGGTCTGGAAGTAGTTAAAGCATAGATGCCTCTCA
Organism: Glandirana rugosa; assembly: GCA_018402905.1. Lineage (NCBI taxonomy): Eukaryota > Metazoa > Chordata > Amphibia > Anura > Ranidae > Glandirana > Glandirana rugosa. The sequence goes on along the minus strand of BLSH010160223.1, from coordinate 1,003,668 downwards.
TAAAGGTGTTTATACCTGTATTCTAAATAAGTCATGGACTCCATATGGTTAATTACAAACATATAATGTAAATAGCAATGCCAGTCACAAGTCTCTAAAGTTCAGCAAGCCCCCAGTGTGGCAGTATGGAGATTGATTTAAGGCAAATACTGACAGTGTCTGCAAATAAAGGAACCATTCCTATCATTTCTCATTAGGCTCTCACTAAATATATCAAAGCATAGAAGCCACTCATAAGGGTGTTCATACCTGTGTTCTGCCACTACAGCTCAGACAATCAAGGAAGAGGAGAGGGACCAGAAGACACCCCCAGCAACATATATACCTGTTCTATCCTCACTAAACGTGGCTGAGGTATAATTAGACAGCTAATTCTCCTCCCTTAGCAACTCATTGAGGCAGGCGTAAGGTCTTTCTTTCAACTTTTATTGCTGGGAAGTTATAGTAAAACTAAAACATAAAGGAAATGGCATACAATGAGTGTTGGAGGGCAACATGGTTTTTCCATAATGCAAGAAATATGAAATCTAATCATATCTGGTCTGCACACTACTGGAAGTAACCTGGAATGCCATTCAACAAGTTTTATGGAGCTGGCCAATGCATATCAACCTTCATCTTGGAGTCCTGCTCCCGTCAATAGTCAACTGCTAAAGTGATTGATTGCCTGACTTACAGATCTTCAAAAGAACACCTGGCCTGGGAAGATGGTGGACCAGATATGAGATATACATGGACATATACTACCTCTAGTGGTTGCTACCACATACAACACAGCATGCGTCCTAGGGGATGGATTGAAGAAAGGAAATCGGCCACCATTGGTTGTCCGGTCC
>BLSH010160223.1:991434-1002822 GCA_018402905.1 Glandirana rugosa | reverse complement strand
GAGAGGGACCAGAAGACACCCCCAGCAACATATATACCTGTTCTATCCTCACTAAACGTGGCTGAGGTATAATTAGACAGCTAATTCTCCTCCCTTAGCAACTCATTGAGGCAGGCGTAAGGTCTTTCTTTCAACTTTTATTGCTGGGAAGTTATAGTAAAACTAAAACATAAAGGAAATGGCATACAATGAGTGTTGGAGGGCAACATGGTTTTTCCATAATGCAAGAAATATGAAATCTAATCATATCTGGTCTGCACACTACTGGAAGTAACCTGGAATGCCATTCAACAAGTTTTATGGAGCTGGCCAATGCATATCAACCTTCATCTTGGAGTCCTGCTCCCGTCAATAGTCAACTGCTAAAGTGATTGATTGCCTGACTTACAGATCTTCAAAAGAACACCTGGCCTGGGAAGATGGTGGACCAGATATGAGATATACATGGACATATACTACCTCTAGTGGTTGCTACCGCATACAACACAGCATGCGTCCTAGGGGATGGATTGAAGAAAGGAAATCGGCCACCATTGGTTATAATCCCATATAGGCTGGCATGTGGGTGTGTGTGGGTGGGTGCCTGAGCACAGTTTAAAGGTCGGAAGCCACTTCCTGCTCTCTCTCTCTTTCTTCTCTGCTCTTCCATCTTCGATCCATCAGGCCAGCCAGAACAACATTTCGAGGACAGCCTAAGTATCACCTGTTATTTATATTATAGGCTGTATGATATTTTCTTAGTGTTTTATGTTAGCATTTATACTTTCTGTATAATTAATGAAATCCTTGCTTTATTAAAGCAGAGTGATTGATTACTTATATATAAGCTAACCTTATTATCATACCATTATTGTTACTGTTATCAGAGTTTAGTAGGTTAACGAATTAGAGCAATAAATAATTAAAATATAGTTACAAATAAATTTGGGGAAACCATAACCACCCCATTTTTATTTCATTTGGCACCCAAGAAGCAAGAGTGTAGATACTTCATTTGGCACCCTCAGAAGGAGTGTGGAAAGAAGTTCTACACAGAATCCATAACCCTAATATATTTGTCTATCTTGAGTTCCTCTAAGCTAAGGAGTCCTCAACTCTACAAGAGCAATCAGAACTGAAGGTATCTCTCTGCGGTGGACATTTGCGCTGGTTCGTGAATTCTGAAGACTGCTGGAGTGATCTTTAAAGTTCTGTGAAAACATTTCATCAGTGAGTGGACGCGCAGATCTGGTGAGATTTTTTGGCTGTTATATGTGTATTGTATGTGTAAAAGTTTGTTGTAGTGTTAATGCAAATTTGCGAATTTGTTAGGCCTGTTCGCTGTGCAATTCTGCAAGTGAGAAAGGGTTGATCACCCTTGGTTAACTGAGGTACCCTGCAGATTTATAGGAGAGCCCATACGTCTTTGAGGAGAAAGTGGGAGAAATATAGATTATATTTTTTTGTACCCACGGGAAAGTGAAAAAGATTTCTGGCTCCAAAAGAGGGCCAAGGACCTTGAATCTGAGGTGTCGGGGTACAGACAGTTGGTAATAGGGAGTTCTGTAGGACTACAAATCCCTATGAGTTTAAACTACTTTGTCTGTGTGTGTGAGCAGTGTGTAGGCAGCTGCTGTTGGGAAGTAGACAAACGGGTCTTCAGTGTGAAAGTAATTAACATGTCAATGGAGATCATTGGAACGCTCATTAACCACTTCAGCCCCGGAAGGATTTCACACTTTAGGACCAGACCCCTTTTTGCGATTCGGCGCTGCGTCGCTTTAACTGACAATTGCGTGGTCATGCAACGTTGTACCCAAACGAAGTTGTGTCCTTTTTTCCCACAAATAGAGCTTTCTTTTGGTGGTATTTCATCACCGCTGCGTCATTTCTGATCGCTGCTATAAACAAAAGAAGAGCAACAATTTTGCAAAAAAAAACACATTTCTTACTTTTTGCTAAAATACAAATCCAAAAAAAAAAAATACAGAATAACTTTTTTTTCATCAGTTTTGGCCGATTTATATTCTTCCTCATATTTGTGATAAAAAAAATCGCAATCGGCGTTTATGAATTGGTTTGCGCAAAAGTGGCCGCGTTTACGGACGATGAGAATTAATTTCTGGGGTTTTTAATTATTTTATTTTTTTTACTAGTAATGGCAGCGATCTGCAATTTTTAGCAGTACTGCGATATTGGGGCGGACATGTCGGACAATTTTGACACTTTTTTGGGACCATTGGCATTTATACAGCGATCAGTGCTATAAAAATGCACTGATTACTGTGTAAATGCCATTAGCAGTGAAGGGGTTAACCTGCAGGGGCCGCTCTAAGGGTTAACTGTGTTCCCTAGGTGTGTTCTAACTGTGCGTGGGCTGCCCTAGCATGGGAAGGGAAGTGATCACAGCTTCCATGTAGAGGAAGGCTGTGATCACAGCCCTTCCCCCTCTCACAGAACGGAGGTCCGTGTTTACTTACACAGACCTCCGTTCTTTCACTCCGGGGGGGGCATCGCGGGTAGCCGGCGGAGATCGAGTCTGCCGCACCTGCTCCCTGGCCCCCCGGACACAGTGAGCGCGCCTCCGGCGGCGCGCACACGCTCACAGTGCGCGATGTCGCAGCCGCCGTCGTATGACGGCGGGTTTGCGTTATCGAGCCACTTTGTCGCCGTTAACCTGCGGTAGATGGTCGGCAAGTGGTTAAAAAACATGGACCTGTTAAGTTCGACACCTTGCCAGAAGATGCATTGACTCACCAATTTAATGATTTATTAAAACAATGTGAGATTCAGAAACAGGATTTGAAATATAAATCATCATCTAAAAAGGGAAAAAAAAGCAAGAATAGCGAATGTTGTAGGTATGCTATTTAAAACGAAAGAAATTGCAGAACAAAAAGAATTGCAATGGTGTAAAGAACGCACACAGTTAGGGAGCACAATTGCAGATGCAAATGTTTGTGATCAGATTGAACAGTTAATTAATGAGAAGTGTATATTGGAACAAAAAATGAATGAATTGGAGGAAACGTGGCAGCTAAGAGAAAGTAGTATTGCCTATTTGAATCAAAGAGAGGCAGAGAATGAGCGTAGGATAACAATGCTTAGAATGGAGCTACAGGAAGCTCAGATGACCATAAGACAATTATCTTACAAATATTCCAATGCTGAGCAGTCTCAATGTTTAACACAGAAAGAACAACAATTAGGAAAACCGGTTGCTCTGGGTAATGCAAATGATATTGGCTGGAATCAATGTTGGCAATGTGGAGGAGGAGTATTTGGACAAAAGTGCTGTAACTGCTCTTGAAATTGATTCAGGTGTTGAAATGGAAAACACACCTGATCTTTTTAAAGAACAGTAGCAATGTGACAGTGGAGACATCGGATGAGTCCAGGGTAAGCGATTACTCCTCAGACAATGACAGTGTGAAGTCGGTTGATTCCAAACATAGCAATGGTATGCAGAAACGTGGGTCTCCATCGCCATATACTTATAGACAGGCCTATGCAGGGAGACCAGCTCTCAAGTGCTTCGCCTGTAAAAAGGTGGGGTCACATTGCAAGATTTTGTTTGATATCTAATAACAATAATATGCACAGAAAATCTCAGTACCCTAAAACTACACCGAGGCGTCATGAAGTTTACTCCGCCAGATGGGGTAGCAATCCGAGGCATAGAGGCCATAATTATCAAACCCGTGTCCCCTTTAAAACCCAAATGCTGAGACTACAAACTGAAAATAGTCAGTTAAGGCAGGAAAGACATTTGTATTTGGAGCAGCTGAATAAATTCAAAATGGAGGCAGCCACATGTTCACACAGATATAGCACTGGGGGAGACAAATCCTTTGTTAGCAGCCCTTAGTGAATTTCATTGATGGTAAGAATTTTCAGGTTAACGTTGCTTGGCGATGAATAAGGTTTACATACAAGTCTTTTGTTTTGGCTTTAATTTTTGAAATATTATGGAGGACCTTGATGTATTTTTTAGTATTTTCAAGGGTAAGCCTCCGGATTTTTATTATTTTTCAATATTACTATTCATTTTTTTTTCCCTCTCCTTCGTATTTGTTTTTTTTGTTCCCTCTTACTATTTTTTGGTTTCATTTTTATTGTTTTTTGTTTATTCGTATTTGTTTTTTTCTTTAGTATTTTTTATTTTTATTTTTTTTTTAGGTTTTGTATTTATTTATTTGGATTTTTATTTATTTTTTTTTTGTTTTGTTGTATTCAGGTGGAAAAAAAATCCAAATTGTTTGGTGTAGTCCACCTGAAAAGGGGGGTCAGTGAATAGGCCCTAAATTAGCAACTGAATAGTTTGCTTAAGGAAGGAGTTGGCAGAAAGCCACAGCAGAAAGCCACAGTAGCCTCTGGAGTTTTTTTTTAGGTCTTTTGTTTTTGTTTTCATTCAGGTGGAAACAAATTCCAAAATGTTTAGGGCTTTGTCCACCTGAAAGGGGAGTTAGTGTGTAGGTTTTAGGTACATGTGTGATACACACATTCTTTTTTTATGTTTAAAATGAGAACCATTGGAAAGCAGCAGTCATTTTTATTTTTTGTTTTTTCCTTATCATGGGAATTTAGTTTAGAGCAGGTTCAGCCTAAAGTAGTCATTGGCTGTTTTTATAGTTTGTTCAGAGTCGCAGAAGCCAGAAAAACTGAGTTCCTGGGTTCCAAGGGAGGTTCTGTAAGAAAAATGCAAGCGAATAAATATTGTGGATAAGAATTTGATTCTGCCCTTGTTTTTCACTTCCAGAGTCCTGGTGGAGCGAAAGATTGGAGAGGTCTCTGGAACATGGATGAAAGATGTTCATCTGGTTGGCAGTTTGTCTGTGCCATGCCATGTCACAAAGTTGTTCTGACAAACTGTCAGGGGAGAAGGGACAAACAAAGATTCCGATTAATATTTGCAATATAAGGTTTCTTTTTCTTATGGACAATTAAGTGTCAACGCTGCATCTGGAAGACTGTGCACATTAACAAGGCTTGTGGAACATTTTTGCCGGAATCTCTCAGGAATATAGAAATACTGTGAATACAAGTGCAATGGGTTGAAGGTTAGGGAAGGAATGTTATATAACCTATCCAATCCTGCAAAACAAGGAATGTAAAATATGGTCTGTTTTTGGTGAAGAATTGAGTGTAAGGAAATATGTTTTTGATGGGTGACAGAGGTATTGGCATAACTGAATTAACATGAGGCAGGTACCCAGGATGCTGACACTTAGGTGCCTGTCGGCCAGACTGGAGAGCTCCAGATGACACATCAACGGGGTGAGAATTTCCTTGTAGGGTTGGTGCCTCAATTTTAGCAGTCCTATAGAGAAGGTATTGGTCACAGGACATGTGGGACACCAGAACTGGACATAGGGAGATACACCTGGTTGATGTCTCAACTGAGCAGTTGGAGTCTTGCACAGGTGATGCCAATGTGTACTCATAGAAACATGCTCCGTTGGAAAGAGGGGAACCGCTACAAATGGTTCTGAGCTTTTCCCATTTGCTGGCTACCAGGGTACAATATGCCTTCACCACATGGCACTTCAACGTCTCACAGTGGTTGATAAAAATCTATTACTCTATGGATGCTGAATATATATTGAATCAAGTGTGGTCATTGTACCAGTGGCTTGCTCCCAGAGGTGTGTGGACACAGAATGATGTCAATTCAGGACGCTTATTTCTGAGGAGCAACCGAAAGAGGAGGGATGTATTCAGCACTAAATTGGGGGAATAGGAGGAGGGACAGGTGTTATTAATGAAGTGAATGTCAGTATCCTGACGAACAAACTCTCAGCCGTAGCGGCAGACAGTAAGCGGGGCTTTGTTACTCAGAGAGAGATTATTGACACTTGACACCCTTAATAACATTCAATTGAATGCCCCAGGTTAAAGTGGCTCAAGACTTTATCTACCATTTGGAGAGGTTTGTAGAGAGTGTGGTGGAACAAGGCAAAAATGTACCATGTGCTTTGGTGTGCACGCAGGGGCAGGCGGAATTATCAACCAACATCAAGCTGATTGTGCAGTCTGTATATAAAGGACAGTGGCCTTATGAGTTAGCCTCACAGCTCAGTAAGATTTTTGCCAAAACACATTGTTTACAATAATCCAAAGTAGTGATCTAATGCCTGGATGGGCTGCACTAGTTTGGATTATGGAAGTTGTTTGGCTTACTCGTTGATCCCAGATATAGAAGCGCAGACTCGGTCTGTATATTCTGTGGTGTCAATGGGCTTACTGACTGGGGATTCTACCTTGTTGCATTTATGGCTAAATTACCCACCTGTGGTCAGAGTGGAGGGAAGCTGGAGGCAGGTTGATATTTCCCTCTGTCGGAGGCATGACCATGACGTCCTGTGTATGCCAGATCAGTACGCCGCTGGGAATGTTGGGAAGATGTTTCACGCTGTGTTCTGGATGGAGAGATCATTGCTGGGAAGGAAGCACCTGGGTGTTATTTGGAACATAGACGAGTTTGGTTCTTTGTCCTAAAGAATACCAATGTAATGTTAGTCATGGAACTAGGGTGTTCCGTGAATCTAACCGTAGCTAGAGGTGCATGGTATACCCTGGGCATGGTCTCTGAAATCCAGGCACAGGGATGGAATTTTGCGGTTTTGTCATCGTTTCAAGTTTAAACATGTGTGATCCGATGTTTATAAAAAAGTTTCACATTTATCTATGCAAGTTGTGGGGCGAATTGACAGTGATGTCTCTGCACAAGTTGGAGGCTTTACTGCCAATTCAGAATCACAGAGCACCGCATATATGCCAGAATTGCGGTAGGAAAGGCCATATTGAGCAAGCCTGCCTAATCCCGTCCCTTGTACACAATGAAGGGGTATAGGAGGTTGGGGTGGGATGCTTAACCGCTTGCCGACGGCTGATCGGCAATTGACGGCGACAATGTGGCTCTGTAACGCGAATCGCCGTCATACGAGCTTCGATTGCCGCCGGCCACCCACGATGCCCCCCCCGGAGCGAATGAGCGGAGGTCCGTGTATGTAAACACGGACCTCCGCTCTGTGTGAGGGGGAAGGGCTGTGATCACAGCCTTCCTGTAAGTGAAGGCTGTGACCACTTCCTTTCCCCAGCTAGGCGAGTCCCCCTACAGTAAGAACACGCCCAGGGAACACAGTTAACCCTTAGAGCGCCCCCTGCAGGTTAACCCCTTCACTGCCAATGGCATTTACACAGTAATCAGTGCATTTTTATAGCACTGATCGCTGTATAAATGCCAATGGTCCCAAAAAAGTGTCAAAACATTCCGACATGTCCACTGAAATATCGCAGTACCGCTAAAAATCGCAGATCGCCGCAATTTTTAGTAAAAAATAAAAAAAAAATAAAAACCCCAAAAATGAATTCTCATCATCCGTAAATGCGACCACTTTTGCGCAAACCAATCAATAAACGCCGATTGCGATTTTTTTTATCGCAAATATGAGGAAGAATATAAATCGGCCAAAAACGGTGAAAAAAAATGTTTTTTTATATTTTTTTTTGGATTTGTATTTTAGCAAAAAGTAAGAAATTTGGTTTTTTTTGCAAAATTGTCGCTCTTCTTTTGTTTATAGCGGCGATCAGAAATGACGCAGAGGTGATCAAATACCACCAAAAGAAAGCTCTGTTTGTGGGAAAAAAAGGACGCAAATTTCGTTTGGGTACAACGTCGCACGACCGCGCAATTGTCAGTTAAAGCGACGCAGCGCCGAATCGCAAAAAGTGCTCCGGTCCTAAAGCTGGAAATCCTTCCGGGGCTGAAGTGGTTAAGGTGGTGATTAGAATGTACATGTATATATTATGGTAATGGGTTGATTTGTGTGATAGTATAATTTGATACACATGTATTAGGTTAGTAATATGGGTGAATAATGCCCTCCTCGAGGTTCTGTATCTGGAAGCTGGTTGAAACGTGGCTCTGAGTGTGTGTTGGTGAATGGTGAGTGAATGGACACCCCTTGCCTATATTGCACCCCTCATGAAGAGACCAGGAAGGAGAAAACACAGAATGGTGCCATGGATGCTGTCGCTGAAGAATGGTAGTAGGTGTATCACCCAGAGGCAAAGCGGCACATGTTGAGAAACCCATGCTTAGACATTTATAGACTGTGCCATAGGAGCTGTTCCAGAGGAAGGGAGGTGCGTTCCCTTCAGGCAAAGCGGCACATGTTGAGACATTTATTGCCTGTACCATAGGAGCTGTTTCGGAAGAAGGGAGATGTGTGCCCTTCAGGCACAAAGCGGCTTATGTTGTAGGGCAACATGGTTTTTCCATAATCCAAGAAATATGAAATCTAATCATATCTGGTCTGCACACTACTGGAAGTAACCTGCCCCGGGCAGGGGAGTAACAGCAGGTATGTAAGCCACATGGTGTAATAAAGTTTGGGACCTGAATGACTGTACATAAAAACGTCAATAGTCAACTGCTAAAATGATTGATTGCCTGACTTACAGATCTTCAAAAGAACACCTGGCCTGGGAAGATGGTGGACCAGATATGAGATATACATGGACATATACTGCCTCTAGTGGTTGCTGCCGCATACAACACAGCATGCGTCCTAGGGGATGGATTGAAGAAAGGAAATCAGCCACCATTGGTTATAATCCCATATAGGCTGGCATGTGGGTGGGTGTGTGTGGGTGGGTGCCTGAGCACAGTTTAAAGGTCAGAAGCCACTTCCTGCTCTCTCTCTCTTTCTTCTCTGCTCTTCCATCTTCAATCCATCAGGCCAGCCAGAACAACATTTCGAGGACAGCCTAAGTATCACCTTATGTTATTTATATTATAGGCTGTATGATATTTTCTTAGTGTTTTTATGTTAGCATTTCTACTTTCTGTATAATAAATTAAACCCTTTCTTTATTAAAGCAGAGTGATTGATTACTTATATATAAGTTAACCTTATTATCATACCATTATCGTTACTGTTATCAGAGTTTAGTAGGTTAACGAATTCGAGGAATAGATAATTAATATATAGTTACAAATAAATTTGGGGAAACCATAACCACCCCATTTTTATTTCAATGAGTATATACAATATACAAAAATATACAAAATATACAGTCCTGACACACTAGTCTAACTAGGGAAAGGGTTTTCAAACATACCGGCGATGTTTCCGTAAGACTGACAACAGATTTGCAGTTGAAGGTATGGAATCCTCTGGAGATGATGCATGGATAAAAATAAGACGGCTACTGGGGGCTGTCTCTAAGACCTCATGGTTAAATCCTTGGAATGATGGGAAAACTATAGTGGCTTTCGAGCAACAAACTGTCTAACTGCAGTAAATTATTTACAGATACTGAGTATGCAAAAGAGCCACCAGATGGCGACATTACAGTCCACTTCACATACCATTTGACATATACAACAATTAACAAGAGAAAATAAGAAACACTTACTGAAGGCATGACAATACCCCTATTGCCCCCAACTAGCTCTAGCTGAGCCCAGGCGGGCAGATTAATTACTCCGTATGTTTAACATGTTGGAAATGGGCAATAGTCCACACCTGAATGCTGCTGGAGAGAGGTTTCCAACTATAGGGGAAAATGACATGTCAAATAAAACAAAACAAAAACCTTGAATGATAGCAATATATAATGTTTGCATTCTCAATGCAGTGTTACATAGCAATATTCGGCAAACTAGGAGGAAACTAAAGTGAAACCCCACCTCCACCCCCCTGAAAACAATCTTGTACATTGCATTTCCTTTATGGTCCAGGAAATGATTGTCTGAGCTGTAGTGGCCTGGGACTCAGGAAGCCAAAAACCTGAGAGCTGCTGAATTGAAATTTGCTTTGTGACTAAAACAAAAGGTTTGCATTTTCTTTTCTGAGTTAGAGACCTGGAAATGTTTAGTAAGACTCCATGCACACTGAAGCTGATAAACGACCGTTTATGGTCGTTTGGGCATTTTTTTTAACAGCCCATAAATGCCCCTTTATGTTATCTTATGTGCCCATGCACACAAGGACGTTTATTGTCGTTTAACAGCAGTGGTGTTTTTGGACTGTTATCTGAATGCCCTGAATTGACGTTCAGGAGTCGTTCTTCTGAACACAAAAACCACTGGATGCCGATAAACGCTCATAAACGCTGCTAAGCGGGCATTTATTGGCATCCAGGGCTTTTTGTAGTCAATGGAAGCTAATGAATTTTTTAAAAAAAGCTAAAAAACGCAGACGCTGATAAATGCGAAAAACGCGCATAAACGCTGCTTACAAAACGCTGCTAAAAGCGCGTTTTCTAAGCAGCGTCTCCTGCCACATAATCTGATGACCAGAGAGCGTCCAGTGTGCATGGAGCCTAAGAGCCTGGATGGCAAGGATTTATTTTCTGTTTTGTTTGTTTGATTTTTCATGCAACCTTAAATAAAAATAAAAATAAAACTGGCTACAAGTCAGTTTTTGTAAATGTCAAGAATTACTATTATGGATGGGCAGGGACGTTGCTAGGTATGAAAAAGACCAGGGGCTCCAGCCCGAAGAAATGCGGTGTGGGAAGCGTGCAGTGCTTGAAAAATGGGTGTGGTCTAAACAAAATAGTGGGTGTGTCTTGAAGGGCGTGGCTTAATGGGTTGTGGCTTGCGCCTGAGATGAATGAGGGATAGAGGAAGGAAAAAAGTAAGAGCTAGGGAGGGAATGAGAGAGAAGGAAGGAAGGAAAGAAAGAGGGATGGAGGGATAGCAGGCCCAGATCCTACACCACAATAGCAATATGTGTATTCCAGAAAATGTAACAATCAGCAGATAAAGATACTCCAAGCACCTGGTGTAAGAGCTTCAATCATCCCGACACAATGGTTGATATGGTGTCAGGATGAATGAAGCGCAATATTTTTATTATTACATTGTAATATAAAATGAAATAGTTCAACTCACCATAATGCAGAATCAGTGGGAGCCCCGAGTGTGTCACCTGCCACCATTGCCTGCCACCAGATGCCATCAGGTGTCCCCAGCAGAGTCCCTCCTTCCATCAGGTGTCTCCAGCGGAGTCCCTCCTTCCATCAGGTACCCCCAGCGGAGTCCCTCCTTCCATCAGGTGCCCTCAGCAGAGTTCCTCCTTCCATCAGGTGCCCCCAGCGGAGTCCCTCCTTCCATCAGGTGCCCCCAGTGGAGTCCCTCTTTGCATCACAGGTGCCCCCAGCGGAGTCCCTCCTTCCATCAGGTGCCCCCAGCGAAGTCCCTCCTTACATCACAGGTGCCCCCAGCGGAATCCCTCCTTCTGTTAGGTGCTCCCAGTGGAGTTCCTCCATGCATTAGCTGCCCCCAGCAGAGTCCCTCCTTCCATTAGGTGCCCCCAGCAGAGTGCCTCCTTACATCACAGGTGCCCCCAGCGGAGTCCCTCCTTACATCACACCTCCCTGAGGCGACCTCTGTGG
>BLSH010160223.1:955702-991338 GCA_018402905.1 Glandirana rugosa | reverse complement strand
TGCCTCCTTACATCACAGGTGCCCCCAGCGGAGTGCCTCCTTCCATCAGGTGTCCCCAGCAGAGTCCCTCCTTCCATCAGTTGCCCCCAGCGAAGTCCCCCCTTCCATCAGGTGCCCTCAGCGGAGTCCCTCCTTCCATCAGGTGCCCCCAGCAGAATTCCTCCTTCCATCAGGTGCCCCCAGCGGAGTCCCTCCTTCCATCAGGTGCCCCCAGCGGAGTCCCTCCTTCCATCAGGTGCCCCCAGCGGAGTCCCTACTTCCATCAGATGCCCCCAGTGGAGTACCTCTTTGCATCACAGGTGCCCCCAGCGGAGTTTTTCCTTCCATCAGGTGCCTCCAGCGGAGTCCCTTATTACATCACAGGTGCCCCCAGTGGAGTTCCTCCCCCGACTGGGAGTCGACTCCAGCAGCTCAAGCTCGGCCCAACAAGCACTACTTCCGAGCTGTATGGCGAAGGGACGTAACAGATCAGGGGGAAAGTCCCAGGGACTGCCTAAATGATCCAGGCCCTTAGGCCAACGGTGGATTTGTCATGATGTTGCAGAAAATATTTTGGAACACCGTGGTGGTCATTCCCTCCTTCAACTAATCTCCTGTGTTCTCCAAAGCGTTTTCTCAGAGTTCTAATTGTTCTACCAACGTAGAAGAGACCACATGGGCAAGTAAGGCAGTAAACTACAAATTTGGTAGAACAATTATAGAACTCCTGAATACTGTAGGTCCTTTCACCGAGAATGTTTTTGGCTATGCTATACGAATGGGCAAGTAAGGCAGAGAGCCTTATTACACTGGTACATCCCTACTAGTGGGATAAGTGTTGTATCATAGAACGGATGGTGGGAGTGGTATTTATTTTGCTTTGTGCTATTTTACTCTTGATGTTCCTGGCTTTCCTATAGGATACTTTGAGTTTAGTCGCCAGAGAGGCATGTAGGTGGGGATCTTCAAGTAATATTGACCAGTGATTGGACAGGATGGTTTCGAAATTTTTTGTATTTGGTATGGACCTGGGTAGTAAACCAGATAGGTTTTACTGTATTAGACAAGGAACGGTCTTTGGAATGGCCGGGAACTGGGTTCAGGTAGTTTTGGAAGGCCTCATCTACCAGTGAGGAGGGGTATCCCTCATCCAACAATTTTTCGGTCAGCAATTGCTCATGGGCAGCATAATCTGAATCACGGGTGCAATTTTTTCGCAGGCGGCAGAATTCACTAAGGGAATGTTTCTAATCCAACCGGGGTGATGACAACTGTGAAAATGTATGAAGGAGTTACTTGCGGTTGGTTTAACAAAGTTCATAGCGTAGATGGCACTGTTCTCATGACATAGTTCCAGGTCCAAAAAGGCTAGTGTGTCTCCTGGGAAAAGCTAGCCTCCTGGGAAAAGTCTGGGAGACTAGCCAGCTAATCAATAAGGCCCTTCAAGAACACATTACCAAAACTGAGGCTTCTTAAGAAAGATTTTTATAAAATACCTGTCGTGAAACCACAGTAACATTCATGTTTTGTCTGTTGCCTACCTTGCTGCATGTGTCCAGTTGGTGGCCATGCCTCCCTCACCTGTGTGCATCAGTAGCCCTCCTCAGCTGAGCTCCACCCCGGGCCCTAATTAGGAACATTATATAACACCTGGCAGTGCAATTCTGCAATGCCGATCAATGTGTGTGTTTGGCTTTGAGTGTGGTTGTTCCTGTCGGATGCTCTGTGTTTATTTCCGGTTACCGATCTTTAGCTTGTTCTGACTATCCCTGCCTGCCTGATACCCTGATCTTTGGCTTGTTCTCTGTTTATCCCTGCCTGCCTGATACCCCGATCTTTGGCTTGTTCTCTGTTTATCCCTGCCTGCCTAATACCCCAATCTTCGGCTTGTTCTCTGTTTCTCCTGTCTGCTGGTGGCCCTGACCCTTTGCTAGGCCGCTGACTATCCTTTACTGTTCCTGCACTGCTGCTTCCTCTCTTCCACCTGGAGCTAGCCGAGAGTGAGCTAGGGAACCCCGGGGGCCGCGACCTGGATCCAGTTGCAGCCAAATTCATCCTCACCACCAGAGGCTCTGGCGAATACCTACTGGCTCTTAGACTCCATGCCCTGGGGAAAATGATGCACTAGCTCCCTGTGTTCCCGTGTCCGTGCTCCAGGGGCCCCTCTTCCCGTACCAGCCTGAACTCATTAGCAGCAGTCAGCTACAGGTCCACAACCTTAGTGGTGCGCTTTGCAACCCTCGGTGAGATTCGTGCCCCAGCAGTGTGCACCTGTCGCCTGACCCCAAGTGTCGTGACAATGCCTTACTTCTATTACCTGCCCAAGGTGCATAAAGATCTGGTTAATCCACCGGGTCCCATCGTAGCTGCAATGGACAGTGTGACCAGTGGATTTCTGATCTATATTGACCAATTTCTACAGCCACTTGCCCAAAAGTTACCATCATACATTTGTGACGGCTCACACTCACTTAACATGTTGACATCATATACCTGGGAGCCCACTTACTATTGGCTTTCCTTGGATGTGTCATCCCTGTATACATCTATTCCACACAAAGTGGGACTACGAGCTGCAAAGCACTTCTTAGCTGAGGACCCCCTAACCAATTCCAGGCATGCTAATTCTATCCTTGAAGCATTAACATACAGCTGAAACATAATTACTTTGAATTCAATGGGAGTTACTATCTGCAAATCAACGGCACATCAATGGGGGCAAAGTTTGCCCCTAGCTTCACTAATCTAACTATGGGTTATTGGGAACATCTGTACTTGTCGTGCAGCAACCCCTTTGCTACCCATGTGGTCGTCTATGGGAGTTATATAGATGACATAGTAATCATAAGGGATGGCTCCCGTCAAGACATCAATTCCTTTGTGGAATACTGTAACCACAACACATTGGGCTTAGCCTTCACCCATGTTGCAGACCCAGACACACTAGCCTTTTTGGGCCTGTAAATATGTCATGATAACAGTTCCATGTACGCTAAGAACTGTTAAATCAACTGCAGGTAACCAGGTGGGTTAGGGACATTCGCCGTAGTCAATTCTGCCATGTTGCGAAAAAATTGCACCCGTGATTCAGATTATGCTGGCCATGGGCAATCGCTGATCATAAAATTCTTGGATAAGGGATACCCCTCCTTACTGGTAGATGAGGCCTTCCAACTGAACCCAGTTCCTGCCCATTTCAAAGACCATTTCTTGTCTAATACAGTATAACCTATCCAGTTCACCACCCAGTTCCACACAAAATACAAAAAAATTGGAAACCATCTTGTCCAACCACTGGTCAATATTACTTGAAGATCCCCACCTACATGCCTTTCTGACGACTAAACCCAAAGTATCCTGTAGAAAAGCCAGGACTATCAAGAGCAAAATAGCCCGAAGCAAAATAAATACCACTCCCACCATCCGTTTTATGACACTTATCCTGCTAGTAGGGATGTACTACTGTAAAAAGGCTCTCCGCCTTACTTGCCCATTTGTATAGCATGGCCAAAAGACTTTCTCTGTGAAAGGCAAGACCTACAATATTCAGGAGTTCTATAATTGTTCTACCAAATTCGTAGTTTACTGCCTCACTCGCCCATGTGGTCTCTTCTACGTTGGTATAACAATTAGAACTCTGAGAAAACATTTTGGAGAACACAGGAGATTGAAGAAGGCAAGAACCACCACGGTGTCCCAAAACATTTTCTGCAACATCATGACAAATCCACCGTTGGCCTAAGGGTCTGAATCATTGAGGCAGTTCCTGGGACTTTCCCCCTGGCGGAGCGTTTTAAATGCTTGTGCCAGTGTGAAACCCTCTGTATTTATACCTTGTGTACCCTCACGCCTGGTGGCTTAAACGAGGAAATTGAGGTGGACTCTCTGCTCTGAGCCATCCATAATAGTAATTCTTGACATTTACTTATGTTTTATCCTGTCTATAGCTAACTTCTGTCATACATTTTTTCTTTCAGTGGACCCTTATGGTACTCAACACATTGAACAACACATAGTCGGGCAGTCTTCCCTTACCCAGCCACTGTAAGTACAATTTAGTGTCACCTAGAATACAGGTGTTTATATAAGAGATACAGTTTTTTTTCTATAAGCTAAGTGGTCCTCTTCCTCCTGCAGCCCTAATCAAAGTACCTCATACATATGTCCCGTAGTAGACTTTGTGGGAGATTAGCTTGAGAGGATCACCTTTCCTGGGAAGAAGCCAGCTTGTATGCAAACTTTCTTAAAGTCTGGCTAGTTGCCAGGTTTATTTTGGTAAAAGGTTGCAGGTCATAAAGCAAACAAAAATAACAAAAACAAAACCTTGCCGTCCAGTGCTAAACGAATACAGGCAGCATTTCTCACTATAGGATGTCGGGCTTGTCCCTGACACCTTTCAACAAACAAACACAAACCTTTTTTCCTTTTTCAGTCCTTATAGCAACCAACAGCTCAAGGCTATAGCCCTCTCAGTTTAAGCATACTGAGTACCAGGGTGAGCTCCTGTGAGAACTCTTCCTGGTCGTTATATGCAGCTGGAGAGGGATTTGGGTGGACCAGAAACTCCAGGCCGGAACCAGCTCTGCCACGTTGGCTGGCAAAACCCTGCTCGGACTCTCACAAGTCCACTGCAAGTGAACGCATGCGAGGCGACAAATAACGCCCTTCCACTATCGCACCTCACATAACGTCACATATCCCCCACCCCCCTCTCAAGCCCCTGTGGCTGAGCAACTGTTACACCCATACAGTGGACCTAGGAAAGACCATCTGCATGGTTTTGCAGTTTTTTTGTCCTATGTTCCACTGTGAATTTGTAGGGCTGTAGGGCCAAAAACCACCTTGCCACCCAACTATTCTTCTCCCTGTTATTACACATCTACTTCAGGGGGGCATGGTCGGTGACCAGTCTAAACGGCCTCCCCAATAGATAATACTTCAGGCTTTCCAAGGCCCATTTAATTGCGAAAAAGAAAAACAATGTATCTGGTGCACGGAAAGGTGCTGCATTTATAAAATTGCTCCTAGGTGAAACCTGGGGTGTTGTTTAGTCCATAGTCCAAAATAGGTCTATACCTAGACCTTGGAGTCTATATAGTTGTGAGTCGGCGGCTGCTATCTTCACAGTAAGCCAGCTCTGTATAGAAGCAATTGGGGAGAAGAAAAGAAGTGCCACCTAAGTGCAGAGGTTAACTCACATTTATTGCACACAAGGTAAAAACACTTACATAATGTAAGTAGATAAGCAGCTCAGCAGTGTGATGTATGCAAGGGAGAGCTGTCCCGGATCATTCCGCAATCGGCACGCCGTTCACAGGGAGAGTGGTATTCGAAAAACGTAATTAGATCTGAATATGTACAAATTATGTAACACTGGGTGATTGCATAAAAGATATATTCGGAATATATAAAAAATATATCTAAGATACATAAAAAAAATGAAAATAAATAGTAAGTAAATAATAAGGCAGCTAGCAGCAAGTAGCAACAAAAAAATCATTTTAAAAACGTGTCATCTATCTCCACATCGGTTCTCAACATTCAACATGAGAGGTTAATGTATAAATTGAAATACTATGATAAAAATGTAAATAAAAATCATATGTGCTGAATCGTGGGCTGTAATTATGAATAATATAATCTGAAATAAGTGTATATATACTTACTATGAATGGGCTGAAGAAGACCCCCAACAAAGTTCCTTAAAGTGGATGTAAACCCCAAAAAAAAATGTAATTAATAATTCTGCCTGGTAGAGTATAGCATGTCAAATCATCTGTGCCCAGTCTTGCCACAAAGAGTTAATCCAACTGTGAGTAATGAGCTTTATCTTTTTTCAGTAAGAGAACGTCTGACTAACAGGGAAATACACAGTCGATCCGCCCCTTGCTCTGTGAGTGACATGCAATTTGCTTATCTCCTTCACACAGCAGAGAAAGTTTTACACTCCCCCCTCCCTCCCTCCTCAATGTCTCAGTATAGAGGTGGGTGGGGAGGCTTGTGACATCACAACTCCACCCACCAAACTCCAGCAAACACTGAAACCCTCTGATTTCAGAGTTTTACAGAGCTGCTAGTGCTTACAGGAAGGACAATTGAAAGGTAGGGATAGATGCAGGAGGCTTGCATGTATATATACATTAATACTATGTCATTAGTTTATACTGGGTGGGTGGTGGGTTTACATCCACTTTAAGGGTCTGCTGAAATATAAGGGGAAAGAGGGTTAACAAATATGTCTAAACTATCTTTAGGTTAACAATACACATATAGTAATGGAGCTAGAGAATGATCAGACGCAGGGTAAAGGGGGCTATGGGTTGTATGAAATCAGATTAGGCTGTGTACCTCTATTTTGTGGCGGCCATAGATAGTGTCACCAGTGGGTTCTCCAAATATGTTGATTTTTTTCTACAGCCCCTAGCCCAGGGCCTCCCTTCCTACATCCGGAACGGGGTGTACCTGTTGGACTTATTGGTAAAAATTGCAATGAAGCAAAAGAGAAAAGGAATTGGGACTTTACATGGAACACGTGATGGATGACAAGTATATTGATGGATATTAAAATGAGTTGATTAATTAGTACACACAAGGATAGATATGGTGGTGAACGGCACGGCTTATTGGGACGCCTAAGCGTCACATGATCCGGGAGCTGTGACGCGCATTGTGGGCTCCCTCTGCCCTCACCTTTCACATGCAGCGGGTGGGCGGGATCTCCGCACTGTGCGTCGGCATCACGTCACCCCGCTGGCTGCGTGGCATCCTCGTGCTGCTGCTGCACCAGTCGGGGTACACACACTCACGGGCGCTTTGGGAGTTCGGGATGCCGATGGCCGGACGGTATTTGATGCCTCCCTCCTGCACTGCTCCTGCGTGCGTGACGCTGGGGGGCGGTCCAGCGGCGCAGCCTATAACAGGCACCACCCCTGGTGGGAATAAACACACAGGCAATGTCTCATGCTGCATCCAATGCACCATATGCACCACTATCACACACGGAATTCATCACTGCACAGGTATGTAGTTTCAATCTATGGTCACATTCATCCCCACTCTCAATTAGTCTACAGCTGGCTTGGTAGACCCTTTCATGCCTTTCCCCTTTTCCTTCCCCAGCTCTGTACCACTTATTGGGAATTCTCTATTCTTTTCCTGGGATGTGCTTTGGCTTCTATTCAGAACTGTTTCCCTTACACTGGTTCTTCTATCCTCACCACACACTCCTAATTCCTTTTTTCTCTCTCCCCTTTTCTTTCCTCTCTCTTTTTCCCTCTTCTTCTCTTTCTTCTTTTTCCTTCCTGTTTCCTCCTCCACTCTTTAAACCCTCCCATACATCACTCGCATTTCACTAATCACAACCTAGTTACATTTTTTAGCATTCATTCATCCACCCCTGTGATGCCGGTACCTGCCTTAAGGGTGCTGTGGTTGTTGGCTGTTGTGGCTGCACCTTCCTCCCACAGCTCCCAGCCATGCTGTCCGTGGGCGCTTCATCTGCCCCAGCGTTTTACCATCAGTGCATGAATGTTGTAAGTTGTCACCAAGTCCTACTCACCCCTCCCCTTTCTATGGTATTTATCATTAGACTATTCACAACAACCTTTTGTTGCAGATACACCACGCAATTGCTCCCGACGAGCGGTTAGAAGCCACGAAATGCGTAGAGCCACCAACTGCAGTGTTTATAATTTATATGCTATTTAGATATAATATACCCAGAATACTCTCAAGGGAATAGTGAGGCCATTGACCATGCAGAATGTATACAACGTGCACTTTTGTACATGTATGAATTTGATGGATGGGGGGCAGTCCACCAATTTGTTAGGGATGGAAGCAAACGGCCTTACCAGGCCATGCCTTCATTTGAAGTCCCAATCATTTTTCCCCTCCCCTCTTCTGTTGGAATTATTGTCACCCTATGAGTGGGAGTCCATCTATTGATGGCTGTCACTCGATGTAACATCTCTCTACACCTCTATTCCCCACGATGTGGGAATACGAGCAGTAGAGCACTTCCTGGCAGATGACCCCATGAGAAACCCCAGACAAGCCCAATTCATTTTGGAGGCACTTACATTTTGTCTCCAGCACAACTATTTTGAATTTGATGGATCCTTCTACATACAGACCAATGGCATGGCGATGAGGGCAAATTTTGCCCCTAGTTACGCCAATTAACAATGGGCTATTGGAAATTGCATTACATTACCCATAACAACCTGTTTGCTGCCCATATGGCCTTTTATGGATGCTATATTGATGATATAGTAATTATATGGGATGGCTCATTAATGATTTTTTAAACCATTGTAATGACAATGAATTGGACCTAGCTTTTACCATGTTTTGGCTAAGGATACGCTGGCCTTTCTAGAGCTGGAATTGTGCTATCATGACAAGTTAATCTATGCACAAAATTTTGTTAAACCAACGGCTGGGAATTCGTACATCCATTTTCAGAGCTGCCATCATCCTAGGTGGATTACTAATATTCCCCGTAGCCAGTATTGCCGTCTACGCAAGAATTGTACCCGTGATGAAGATTTTATTACTCATGGCCAACTCCTTGCCCAGAAATTCATGGAGAAAGGGTTCCCCAGTCCCCTTATCCATAAGGCTTTTACACATCACCTTGATTCTACCAATTGAAGCTACATCCAGAACACTTCCTGCGGCCGAGCGCTTTAAGCGCTTGTGCTAACAGGAATCCTATTGGATCTATTCTTTGGGTATCCTTGTGCCGGGGGGGGGGGACTAAATGAGGAAATTGAGGTACACAGCCTAATCTGGTTTCATACAACCCATAGCCCCCTTCACCCTCTTTCCCCTTCTATTTCAGCAAACCCTTAAAGTTTCAACTTTTTTGGGGTGTCTTCTTCAGGCCATTCATAGTAAGTATATATACACATATTTCAGATTATATTATTCATAATTACAGCCTACGATTCAGTACATATAATTTTTATTTACATTTTTATCATAGTATATCAATTTATACATTAACCTCTCGTGTCGAATGTTGAGAACCAATATGGAGATAGATGACACGCTTTTAAAATGATTTTTAAAATGTTTTTTTGTTGCTACTTGCTGTCTTATTATTTATTTACTATTTATTTTCATTTTTTTTAAATATATATGTTAGATATATTTTTTATATATTCCGAATATATCTTTTATGCAATCACCCAGTGTTACATAATTTGTACATATTCTGGTCTAATTACATTTTTGGCGTGATGGCTGATTGGTGTAGTCCCTTCAGCCCTATATTAGTAGCTGTGATACAGTAGTCCAAGCTGTTCCAGGCCTCTCTGTGACATCACTTCCGCCCTCACCCCAGGTCTGCTTCCTGATGGCCACAGGATGTTGTGAGGTTACTACTCAAATACCACTCTCCCTGTGAATGGCATGAGGATTGCGGAATGGTCCGGGACAGGGCTCCCTTCCAGAGCAGCTATCAGAAATTTTGGGGCCTCTTACACAGCTTTAGACCTGGGCCCCCTGTCTGACTACCAACATTCCCCAGGGCCCGCCCACTGGCCATCCCACCACATCCGCCCCTGGCCAGGGGTGTACACATGTTGCAGCCGCAGTAGGAATTATATGCCCTGTCACACTTACCAGGTGTAGCCTGCCAAGCATCACCCATTCAAGTGAAATGTGCAATGCATGCTAGTGTGGGATCCAAGGGGTTAAAAAAACAGTGCACATGCAGCACAGCCTCACCCGTAGCTTGCAATAAGACCTTGCACCGAACCATAGGTGCTGGAGGTCCCAAACTTGGACCAGTTGTGGTCCAGAAGACACTCTCCATGTGACCCAAGTTTGTTTTTTTTATTACATATGGTTCATGAGAACGGTGTCCCCAAACCGGGTGCCCTCCTCCCATAGACTCCAATGTTAATTCCGAGATTCACCCGACAATTGCCGGTCAATGACTGGTCAATTTGGGGACCCGGTACGGCCAAACCATAGGTGCTGGAGATCCCAAACTTAGACCAGTTGTGGTCCAGGGGCCCCTCTCCATGTGGACCAAGTTTGGTATTTTTATTGCCTATGTTTTGGGAGAACGGTGTCCCCAAACTGGGTGCCCCCCTCCCATAGACTCCAATGTTAAGTCCGAAATTCACCCGACAATTGCCGGTCAATGACCGGTCAATTTGAGTACTCGGTACGGCCGAACCATAGGTGCTGGATGTCCCAAACTTTGACCAGTTGTTGCCCAAGGGGTCCTCTCTATGTGACCCAAGATTGATATTTTTATCAGCTATGGTTCTGGAGAATGGTGTCCCCAAACTGGATGATCCCCTCCCATAGACTCCAATGTTAATTCCGAAATTCACCCGACAATTGCCAGAATTGTCAATGACTGGTCAATTTGGGGGCCTGGTATGGCCGAACCATAGGTGCTGGAGGTCCCAAACATGGACCAGTTGTGGTCCAGGGGGCCCTCTCTATGTGACTCAACATTGATATTTTTATCAGCTATGGTTCCGGAGAACGGTGTCCCCAAACCGGGTGTCCCCCTCCTATAGACTCCAATGTTAAAGACTGCTAAAGTCTTTGTTGTAAGGGCCCCTTGAGATACTGGGGCCCCTACAACAGTACTGCCTGTACCCCCCTGATGACGGCCCTGCTCCCTTGCATACATCACACTGCTGAGCTGCTTATCTGCTTACATCCTCTAAGTGTTTTTACCTTGTGTGCAATAAATGTGAGTTAACCTCTGCTCTTAGGTGGCACTTCTTTTCTTCTCCCTATTTAATCGCGAGACACTCCATCTCAACTATGGCATCATTTTTCTCGTGCTGGTACAGCTTCCGTATATACAACCGCGTGCTCCTCTCTGTCTCTGATCTGGGACAGTACCGCCCCTAAACCCACATCGAAGGTGTCGGTCTGCACCACAAATTCTTTGGTGAAGTCTGGGGTCACAAGCACCGGTAGCACACACAGGGCTTGCTTTAGCTTCTGGAATGCCTTGTTGGCTTCCGGGTTCCACTTCACTATAACTGACCCTCTGCCCCTTGTCAGGTCCGCCAGGGGAACGGCGATGGTGGCAAAGTTCAGTATGAAGCCCCTATAGTACCCCGTGATCCCCAGGGACGCACGCACCTGCTTTTTAGTTCGAGGTTTGGGCCACTTCTGGATCGCCTCTAGTTTGTTGGTCTGCGGTTTAACGAGTCCCCGCCCAATAATGTGGCCAAGGTATTTGGCCTCTTGGAGACCGATGGCACACTTTTTGGGGTTGGCTATGAGCCCTGCTTTCCTGAGGGAATTGACCACTGCTTGCACTCGGAGCAGATGAGATTCCCAATCAGGACTGTGGATGACCACATCATCCAAGTAGGCGGCTGCATAGGGGCGATGTGGCCTCAATGTCTTGTCCATCATCCTCTGCACTGATGCAGGAGCCCCGTGCAGACCAAACAGCATTCGTTTATACTGGAAGGAGCCCTCGGGAGTTGAAAAGGTAATTTTCTCCTTGCTGACTCTATTAGGGGTATCTGCCAGTAGCCCTTAGTTAGGTCCAAGGTTGTTATGTACCGAGCCCCTCCCAAGGGATCCACAAGTTCGTCAACCCGAGGCATGGGGTACGCATCAAATTTGGACAAGCTATTCAGTCTTCTAAAGTCGTTACAGAACTGGATAGTGCAATCGGGCTTTGGGACCAGCACTGTGGAACTCGACCAATAACTGTGGGACTCCTCTATCACATCCAACATGTTTTATATCTCCTTTGCTACTGCCCCACGCCTAGCCTCAGGTATTCTATAAGGATGCACATTTACACGAACACCTGGCTCTGTGATTATGTCATGTTGAATAACTGTGGTCAGTCCGGACAAAGGGGAGAAAAAGTCTCTATTTTTGTTCACAAACTCTTTAACGTCCTGTTGTTGGGCTACTGACAAGGATTCCATCATGGGGACGTCCGGGGTCATTGGTACCCTATCTTTTTGAGGAGGTGATATGGCAAACAAAGCCTCTCTGTCCTTCCATGGTTTTAAGTGGTTAACATGATAGATTTGTTTGGGCTTTCTTTTCCCCGGCTGGTAAACGTTGTAGTTTACTTCCCCTACTCTTTTTTTAATCTCAAAGGGGCCCTGCCACTTTGCGAGGAATTTACTTTCAACAGTGGGGACCAGCACCAGTACTCTATCCCCGGGTTGAAAGTTTGAGTCTTAGCACCCCGATTATAAACCTTTCTCTGAGCCTTCTGGGCTTGCTCCATATGCTCTTGTAACGGGGCAGGATCGCTGCGATTCGATCCTCCATCAAGGAAATATGCTTGATGATGCTCCTATCAGGGGGGGACCTCTCCTTTCCACATCTCTTTGGTGACATCTAACAATCCCCGGGGATGTCTACCATACAAGAGTTCAAATGGGGAGTACCCCGTAGATGCCTGCGGAACCTCTTGTATGGCAAACATTAGATAAGGTAGCAACATATCCCAATCTCTTCCATCTTTCTCCACTACCTTTTTCAACATGCATTTGAGCATTTTATTAAACCTCTCCACAAGTCCATCCGTTTGGGGGTGGTAGACCAAGGTAAGGAGATGGGAGAATTTATACAATTTGCACAATTCCTTGGTTACAAGGGACATAAACTGGGTGCCCTGATCCGTTAAGACTTCTTTAGGGATCCCCATCCGACTAAATACCTGGACCAACTCCTTGGCGATAGTCTTTGCGAAGGTGTTCCACAAGGGTATGGCTTCAGGATATCGGGTCGGATAGTCTAGTATTACTAGGATGTGCTGGTGTCCCCGGGCTGACTTTACTACGGGTCCCACGAGATCCATGCCAATTCTTTTAAATGGAACTTCAATAATGGGCAGTGGAAGAAGTGGACTAGGAAAATGGGGCAAGGGCGCAGAGAGTTGACACGCAGGATTTACAATATTCTGACTTCTGCATGCAACCTGGGCCAGAAAAATCTCTGGGTTATTCTCTTCTCCATACCCAGATGTCTCCCCATTACATGTCCATGGGCCAGATCTAGCACTATCCTGCGAAAGGGTTTGGGGACCACTAGCTGTTCTACTTCATCCTTTCTGCGTTTTCCCACCTGATACAACAAATTATTTTTAAGAGCTATGTAGGGAAAAGACAACCCCTAATTAGGGTCCATCGGTTCCCCATCCATCACCTTCACGTTTTCTCTGGCTTTACGGAGAGTGACATCCCGTAGTTGCTCTGTACAGAAGTCCTCTCTCCAGACCTCTAAGTCAGGTACTATATTCTGTTCACTCTCACGGTCCAGGTCAGAGACATTTT
Source organism: Glandirana rugosa (assembly GCA_018402905.1). Lineage (NCBI taxonomy): Eukaryota > Metazoa > Chordata > Amphibia > Anura > Ranidae > Glandirana > Glandirana rugosa. The sequence continues at coordinate 978,064 of BLSH010160223.1, read as the reverse complement.
CTGGGTCATTAGCCACCAGCTGGGAGCTATCTTCCGGCTCCCTAGTTATTACAGGAAAAGGAAGAGAGTCTCCTCCTTCCTCGGTCCTGCCACCAGTCTCCCCTTTCATTTGGCAAAAAGGGTCTGGTGAGAGTTCCCGTGCTTCCTCAGCAGGGGGAGCTCTTTCCTCTCTCTGTGCCTTCCCATAACCTCCAAAAATGGGGCTAAAATCCCTTCCCCACTAGGGCTTCATGGAGCAGTGAAGGTACCACCCCCACTGAATGTGTCACACTGCCCCAAGGGGTGTCAATCCAAACCACCTGGTAGTCCTGAGTATCCCCATGGATGCAAATGTGCTAGGGTGTAACCTTGCAGGATTTATACAATTGCTTTTGACCAACGTTATCACACTACCCAAGTCAAGCAGTGCAGTGGCTGGTTTCCCATCAATAAAAATCACACACATCTTCTTTTCCAAGCGACATGAACATGATGCTGTATATGTGACCTGGCCAAAAAAGAGAAAGGCGTCTATTCACATAAGTATAATCGTATTGCATGGGTTCATCATTCAGGGTACAATTGGCAGCAATATGGCCTAATGCATGACATTGGTAGCACTGTATATGCTCTATACCAGTCCTCTCAAGGGTCACTAAGACCTTCCTGGCTTCTTTGGCCAGTCTCCAGGTCTAGAGTTCATAGTCCCTTTAACCGTAGCAGTCTTAACAAACTTTCTCACGCCCTTGAACCCTGGAACTGGGTCCGCCGGGCGATCTTTCACCCCTAGATATATTGGAGTGGGGCGCAGATGGGTTTAGCCAGTCCTCAGCCAGCGGGTATCTCTACACGACGTCCACAAGTTGGTTGGTGGTTTTGGGGTCCCCATGACTGACCCTTTTCCTCAAGGGAGCGCAGGGAGCAAACGTAGATAGTGGTCCATGACCATGCGCTCCACACTCTGGGGACCTGGTAAAGTCTCAGGCTGTAGCCACTTCCTGGTGAGGTGGACCAGGTTGAACATCTGCGAGCACGGGTGGCTTGTCGGTGTGGTAGGTCCACTGATGCACCTGTTAGGCCCGGTCTGCCATGGTGACCCCTAGGCATGCGAGTATCTCTGCCCCTAGGCATGCGAGTCTCATAGTAGTGGGCCTTATCTGCTTTTGGGGTTCACCAGTCAAGAATGGTGCCAACAGTCCCGCCCACTGTTCTTTTGGCCATACTTTGCGAAGAGCGACTTTTTCAAAAGTCGTTAGATACGCCTCCACGTCACCCGCAGGTGTCATCTTCTGCATGTGATAAGAGGCGCGTACCAACTTTGGTTCCATTGTCAGGGCATACTGAGTCCCAGGGTGAGCTCCTGTGAGTTTTCTTCCTGATCATTATATGCAGCCAGAGAGGGATTTGGGTGGACCAGAAACTCCGGGCCGGAACCAGCTCTGCCACGGTGGCTGGCAAAACCCGGCTCGGACCCTCACCAGTCCACTGCAAGTGAACGCATGCGAGGGGATAAATAACGCCCGTCCACTATCGCACCTCGCATAACGTCACAACTTTTATACACGTGTATATGCTCATGTTTAAATTAGTACTTGCGCAGAATAGCTAAAAAATCTTCCAGTTTGTACATTTGTTGTGTATGGGTATATCTATATGTATAGGTATATCTATAAATGTCTTATCCCAGATACCTTTTATACCTGATTTATTTTTGAAAGATGTTTTATATATAGTATGTTCTTTTATATATGTCCTTTTTTTTATATAAGCTGTGATATATTTGTATGGCAGGTCCCCTTCCCATACTATCGGCTGTTTAATCCTCTAGTAAATGCTGCTGTGTCCTTTGTTTTGTGTTCTTTTGCACCATTTGAGGAGTTGCTGGCTATAGTAGTCCCACAGCCAGCACTCCTGTATACATAGACTGCATCACCAGTACAACCCCAGCCCAGTAGAAGGAGCTAAAGCTCCAAGCGCATAGCCTGTTCTATTCCATAGTGCTCTCTCTCTGTGTATCCTGGCCGCCTCCAGTGATGTCACATCCGCCCTGCGGTTCACGCCATCCAGCCTCTCCACAGCACCAGTGCCTTCTGTGTGCAGCGTGATGTCCATGGGATGGATCAGATCACCCCGCACCAGATGAGCCTATGTTATACCTTCTTCTTGTGAGTGTTCCTATTCTTGTGATTAAACCGCTTGTTTTTAATACTACACTCAGGTGGCGCTTCCTTCTTTGTCTTTCCTGCTTTTATCCCACAGAATTGGCTTATCTTTGAGGACAGCTGCCATCACTATTCATATATTGGACCTATGGACTTTTTTAACCTTAGTTAAAGGACTGTTTCATATTTAATGATGCATATGTGTACAATTATTCACCTATAGGGCCTTCAATGTTCATGATCACACTGTGGTTTGCGCCAGTTTTTTCCATTTTTTTCTGTTTGTCCAAATAAAACTGATGTCCTTTTTCCACACAAATAGAGATTTCTTTTGGTGGTATTTGATCACCTCTTCGGTTTTTATTTATTTATATGTACTTTATATGGTTGCGTGATGAATGAATTATTATAGTGTGCCAATATTCCTAAAGCGATCCAGGTGAAAAAGGTGTTCACCGCATGCACGCGCCTCTTACCAGCAATTGTGGCTCTCAGGTAATAGAGATCACACTCGCTTGTTTTCAAAATCCAAGGAACACGGCCAGGCTGGGGAAGAGGTCTGTTTCACCGATAATCAAAGTAGTTACTCCATAGTAGTCAATGCACAGAGATCTGGTAGCAGTTACTCCCAGCATGTATGTATGGAGAGAAGGAAAGAGCCTCATAGTGTAATACATTTATTAAAAGATCAGTATATACTTACAATTAGGCAGCTTTACATCACCATGAGAAACAAACATGGCGGCGGTCAGCACCAGCCTGCTCGTGCAGAATAACATCACAAATATGGCTTTGTCAGACGCGTTTCCCCGTAACAGGCTTCAACTGGGAAAGGAGACTTTGCATCTTTCAGGGGGGAGTGGTACCCTTTCCCCACTTCTGGGTGACAAGGTTGCGGCGAACTACGTCACCAGCTCTCCTCCCTCCTCCTTCCCCCACCGCCGGGCCAGTAGGAGAGCACAACGGTGCCTCGCGCATGCACAGTAGAGACCCGGACATAAAGCCGAAAGGCTACACTGCTGGGTTCCCTTACCAGCAATGGCGGCAGCGGCAGCACCTGACAGCTGATGGAAGCATCAGCTGCGGTGCCAGCATCACCGGACTCCAGGACAGGTAAGTGTCCTATTATTAAAATTCAGCAGCTACAGTATGTGTAGCTGCTGGCTTTTAATTTTTTTGGTTCTGGGCAGATCTCCACTTTAACCTTTCCAGATCCACGCTATTGGCAAAGTACGGCTCCAGTGCGGATCTGAATTTCGGGGACAATGTCCACCCCTTTGCATGCTCTCGGCGCGCACTCACAGGCGGCGGCGCGCGCGGCTGCCACATGCTGCGTGGGCGTGCCCGTGGGTCGGGTAGACTCAATGTCCGCTCAAGACCCTTGATCGCCTGTCAGAGCTGCCGAATGGGGAAGCGCCGATGTAAACACGGCAGTTCTCCGTTCTGTGAAGGGGGATAGAACAGATCTACTGATCCCTGTGATCGTGATCAGTGAGATCTGTTATGTCCCGGCCAGCCCAGCCCTCATACAGTTAGAACACATACAGGGAACACAGTTAACCCCTTCACTGTCCCCTTAGTGTTAACCCCTTCACTGCCAATGACATTTATACAGTAATCGGTGGATATTTAAATTTCTGATCGCTGTATAAATGTCATTGGTCCCAAAAAAAGTGTCAAAAATGTCTGACATGTCTGCCCCAATATCAAAGTCCTGATAAAAATCGCAGATCGCAGCCATTACTAGTATAAAAAAAAGAAATAAATAAAAACGCCATAAATCAATTCCCATAGTTTGTAGACATGATAACTTTTGCGCAAAGCAATCAATATACGCAGATTGCGATTTTTTTACCAAAAATATGTAGAAGAATATATATATCAGCCAAACACGATGAATAATTTTTTTTTATATATATATATTTTTTGGATTTGTATTATAGCAATAAGTAAAAAATATTGTTCTTTTTTCAAAATTGTCGCTCTTTGTTGGTTTATAGCACAGGTTATCAAAGTGATCAAACACCACCAAAAGAAAGCTCTATTTGTGGGGAAAGAATGATAAAAATTTTGTTTGGGTACAACGTCGCACGACTGCGCAATTGTCATTCAAAATGCGACAGCGCTGAAAGCCGAAAATTGGTCTGAGCAGGAGGGGGGTTTAAGTGCCCAGTAAGCAAGAGGTTAAGCATGGTAGAAGAAAATATCATGTTTATTTCCATACAGGCTTTTATGGTAACGTCTGTCTTCCGGAACTGAAATCAGTTGAACGCACATCTTTGTTTTCATGCAGTTGGAATGTAAGGTCTTGCTATTAATTTTCCTCAGTAAAGCATCCACAGCCATAGCAGTGCTCTCTACAGAGGCTCTACACGCCCCCTTCTGAGCTAGAGCTCCAAGTTGCAGGGAATGTGCACTTTGCTGATTGCAGAGATAACACAGAAAGCAAGGGTCCCTCTCTATAACATGCAGGCAGGGGGGGGGGTCTTTTCTACTGACTGAATCTCCAGTAGTTTTGATGCAACTAAAATATATTTAGCAGATTTAAACTAAGTTCTCTTGGGCTTTAGGATGTGCTGCCAGTCCATTTAGAAGAATTAATGAACCCCATTTAGAAACATTAATGAACATGTGTTGTCACAATTCATACTGTGAATCCAACTACATGAACTCCCATTAATGCGGTAGTAAACCCATCCATTTAACAGTTTAAAAAACAGTTACATTTCCAGCACGTACCGGAAATGTAACACTCCCATTTGTTGTGTTCTAAAGCAAACTGTCAAACCATCCAATGGCTGGTGTCATAGCTGATCACATGTGCTGCATCATGGCAGTTGTAGATTAAACAGAGGCCAAGATGGCAGCTTCCTTGGCTGAAAAGGACAGGAGGGTTTACTACACTTTTAAATTCATGAGTGAGGGTCCCTGGTGTCCTGATATGAAATTGGCTAAACATCTTGTATTAAAATATTTGAAAACCAGCCTTTTCTCAGTCTGGCCTCAACTGCCACTGGACTTTAAACCCAATTGTATCTTTATTAGTGTTATGGGTTCATACTGCGTAAGATGAGCATTTGCTTCTTTGAGTGCTACAGCCCTTTGCCAATCTCTCTTGTTCCATTCTGCAGATATGGGCCACTGTGATTTATGTGAAAGTGATGGTTTAGGTCTTCAGTGACCAGATACCCCAGTTATCACAACTACCATGAGCCAATTAACTTCCTGTTAATTTTAATTCTGTTGGTCCCTTGTATATGCAAAACAGATATTTGATTTGGTTTCTTTTGGTTAAAAAGCTATAACATTGTGAGCTGCTATGACTAAAATACTACTTGTAACTTGCCCACACTTTACACACTCTCATATAGCAGTGTTAACATAAATGATTATCAACCAGTGCCACGCTTCACCATACAGTTGTATGCAAACGTTTAGAAACCTCTGACAATTTCCATGATTGTCATTTATAAATATATAGTGTTTGGATCAGCAATTTCATTTTGATCTATCAAATAACTGAAGGACACAGTAATATTTCAGTAGTGAAATGAGGTTTATTGGATTAACAGAAAATGCACAATATGCATTAATACGAAATTAGACAGGTGCATAAATTTTGGCACCCCAACAGAAAAATCACATCAATATTTAGTAGAGCCTCCTTTAGCAGAAATAACAGCCTCTACGCGCTTTCTATAGCCTGTAATGAGTGTCTGGATTCTGGATGAATGTATTTTGGACCGTTCCTCCTTACAAAACATCTCCAGTTCAGTTAGGTTTGATGGTTGCCGAGCATGGAAAGCCCAATTCAAATCACCCCACAGATGTTCAATGATATTCAGGTCTGGGGACTGGGATGGCCATTCCAGAACATTGTACTTGTTCCTCTGCATACATGCCTGAGTAGATTTTGAGCAGTGTTTTGGGTCGTTGTCTTGTTGAAATATCCAGCCCCGGCATAACTTCAACTTTGTGACTGATTTCTCAACATTATTCTCAAGAATCTGCTGATATTGAGTGGAATCCATGCAACCCTCAACTTTAACCAGATTCCCAGTACCGGCACTGGCCACACAGCCCCACAGCATGATGGAACCTCCACCAAATTTTACTGTGTTCTTTTGCCGCTATGCGTAACGCCCCTTGTTATGACCAAAATTAAGCTGGCTTGTCCAAATGTGTGTTTGTATACCTCAAGCAACTCAGTTTGTGGCGTGTGTGCAGAAAAGGCTTCTTTCGCATCACTCTCCCATACAGCTTCTACCTGTGCGCTAAATTATTGAGCGATGCACAGTGACACCATCTGCAGCAAGTTGATGTTGGAGGTCTTTGGAGGTGGTCTGTGGGCTGTTTTTGACCGTTCTTACCATCCTCCGCCTTTGCCTCTCCAATATTTTATGTGGCCTGCTACTTCTGGCCTTAATAAGAACTGTGCCTGTGGTCTTCCATTTCCTCACAGTGGACACTGACAGCTTATATCTCTGCGATAACTTCTTGTAGCCTTCCCCTAAACCATAATGTAAAACCATCTTTGTTTTCAGGTCATTTGAGAGTTGTTTTGAGGCCCCCATGTTGCCACTCTTCAGAGGAGAGTCAAAGAGAACAACAACTTGCAATTGGCCACCTTAAATACCTTTTCTCATGATTGGAAGCACCTGTCTATGAAGTTCAGGGCTTAATGAGCTCTCCAAACCAATTGTGTGTTCCAATTAATCAGTGCTAAGTAGTTACAGGTATTCAAATCAACAAAATGACAAGGGTGCCCAAATGTATGCACCTGTCTAATTTTGTTTTGATGCATATTGTACATTTTCTGTTAATCCAATAAACCTAATTTCACTACTGAAATATTACCGTGTCCTTCAGTTATTTGATAGATCAAAATGAAATTGCTGATCCAAACACCCAAATATTTATAAATGACAATCAGGGAAATTGTCAGGGGTTGCTTAAATTTTGCATACAACTGTATATTACTACATATAATGCAATCATGTAAACAATATCATAAATATAATGCAATATTGGGACTTTTATGTTTATGATATTATTCACACGATTGTATTATATGTGGTAACACATGGTTTCTTTTGGTGTTGCATTTGGTTGGATTTTTTGGGAATTGGCATATACTGGATTCTTGCTAGCTGCCTTGTCCATTAGGTTGACTGGGTCCTAATACTGGCCTTCAATCTCCCGATCAGAGTTGGGCTTTGAGATGAAGTGAAGCTAAATTACCAGTTAAATTGCTTTTCAAATGTGCTTGTTTCTGTTCACAATCTAGAAGAATATTGTTTTCTGAACTGCTTTGTTTTCCATGCAGTATCTAATAGCAGTTGTGCTTGTGTATTTCAAACAAGCAGGCCTGCGAGTCAGAGAATATACAGTAATGAATTTCTTTGCTGCTCTGTAAGTATCTTTTTCCATTTGTTTATTAAAATATTTTAAATACTGTGGTGGCAATTATAATAACTTGTGTGCATTATATTTTGCCTGCGCTAATAAGCGTACTTTTCAGCTCTTTTGCATAATGCATTTGAGTGCACTCGTGTTAAAGCAAGTAAGACAGACACCATAGCTGTTCTCACATTGCAAGCTCGAAAAACAGTCCTGCCTATCAATGCTTGCTGGTTTAATTTATAGGGTTGAATCAGGGATAACAAAAGGACTTCAAGGCACAGTCACATGACATGAGTTCAATACAAAACAACAACCAATGATACACTTGTTTATATTCAAACGATACAATAGAAGAGGCGTGCATGCATGTGCAATGGCCGGCCTGAATGAGCAACAGCCGTTGGGTGGGTGGAGATTACAGACTCCAGATAACAATGAAAGCCATGTGGAAACATGGCTTCCATTGAAACCAAAGCGTTATCTCACAGAGGCCCTCCAAGCAAAGCGCCATGCATGCAAAGCCCGAACTGCCATTACAACGAATCACTATCAAATACAGCTCTATTAACTATATCTCCTAGTGATTATACTACTGTTCCATTAAAGGGTAAATTATGCACAAAGGAATATAGCTGTAGATTTCTGCCATATTGATCAGATGCGACAGAAAGCTTACAGATCATTATCCTTACATAAAAGGCAATACTGATTCCATACCGCAAGTACATCGCCGCCAAGCAAATCAATCTGTACATAATACAGGGGCCCCCCTGATTGACGGTAATACACCCGCGCCACAGAACAGCATCGCACATCAAAGATTCGGACCGGCGTTTGCTCCAGCTTTAACCGCTCAGGGCGGGTAGCGTGTGGTTAGCAAATGATGGAAGGTTTCCATTGTAAGTGGCCTTTCCTCAATATCGGTTAAAGCCATATTCGCTATACCCAGCGATTACCGGTAAACCGACACTGGAAGACACTGTGACAATACATAATAAACACATCCTAAATTTCTACAACAGTTCCTCCTCTTGTCATATGCTCCCATGTGTCCTTCGATGAATCTTGATCATCTTCTAAACATGAACACCAGTCCAATCAAAAAGAAAAAAATGAAACATTCAGTCCATCCATTGAACAAAAGAAAACCATGGTTGACACGTATTCTTTGGGAGGGATGACTCAGAGGGAAAGCATGATGTGGGGGTTATAGCGATCGCTGGAATCCTCAGCATCTGGTACATGGGTTGGACTTCAGGGGACCTCTTGTCTTGGCTAGGAAGATGTGGTCATCTGCTCGGGCTTTGGTGACTTGATCGATCAGGCAGCAGGAACATCTCATCATGGCATATAGAAGGAATAGAAACAAAACAACATGAGTATATATACCCCTACTTCCTTCAGCCAGGATCCGATGAAAAACAAGAACTACCCAAAATCTCCCAACCCCTTTAGAAAGGATTCCAACCTTCACTGGCTATAGCTCTGGCTCTCCCTAGCAGGGACCTAACTTTATCCATATGGACTTGGACCTTGTCACTAGTGCCTGTCATCCAGGTACAACAGTCTTCTGCTATGAACTCACAGAAACCCCCCTTTTGCGCTAAAAGATAATCAAGTGTCATCTTTTCCTGTAATAGACTCTGTCGCTGCTCCTGTGAGATCTCCCTCACAGCTTCAACGGTTTCATTGAACACCCCATCCACAATGGATGAGAAATTGTTCAATCGTTTCCTAAGTTCAACCCCCACCCTGTCCAAGCAAGAACCCATGCCCAGGCCTTCTTGGAGTTGGTTAACAATTCCCTATGAGCTGTCCCTGCCATTCTTACCTTCTCTCGTGCCATCAGATCATAACGATCGGCCACGACGTAAGATGCTGGGACGAGTTTCACCATGCTCGCATTAGGGGGTATTAACTTATAAGCTGTGGAACAGCATAAGAAGTAGTAGGGGCCTGTTGGAGTCGCACAAGGGGACTCTAACGGTCCCCTGCATTGCGCAATAACAGGACAGTCTGGGGGATTCCTCCCTCAGTCTGTATGTCACACTCTTCCTACCAATAGATGTCTATTGGTGCTACTAGAAAAGGCTGGGGGTCTTATTCATAAGATTGACTGTTATACCTTTCTCACAAACCATGGATCCTACAAAACTATTCCTCTTACCAAACTTAAAGTTAAAGCACACTTGTGGGCCACTTAGTTGTCCGGATACCCATACTGGTTTTGTGAGGGAGGGGCAAAAACCAGAGCTAAAGCTGTAACTGTAACTAATTTTATCTTCTAGAAATGTATCGTTAAGTTAGGTTGTGTCTTTTTGAGATCTTTGCTAGTTTTTTTTCTTCTGTTTGTTTTTACCAATCTGAACATCATATATGCAAGTTGGGATGTTTTATTGTTACCCCTGCTAAAATACATTAAGCTAAATAATATAAATAAAAAAGATACTTCTCAGTCGTTGATGTGGTTGAGCAGCTTCTTGCAGTGGCTGGCATGGATACAGTTGTCTCGTCCCCCAAGCTTTAGGGAGGTTGGTGTCATCAGCTGAACCTGGTATGGTCCATATCGTCCTACTAGGCCACAAACTTGGTTAGAATTAGAGAGGTTAGTATTGTAAGTTTGAAAATTGTCATTTTCACCACCATTATCTCCCCCCTTTTCTTTCTCATTACAAAGAGGAAGAAAAGATGCACTGTTTAGAATAACGCAAAAAACAAAAAAACAAAAACAAAATAATGGCCACTGAAATTCCCACTTTGATCTAATGAAACAAAAAATGCAATTTTCCTAATTTCCAGCTCCCTTGTTGTCTCCTCAGGTTCACCATCAGGACTGCTCCAGAACCTCTGGAACTCTCTATCCCAGTATGTCTAGCCAGGCCCTACCCTTCACTTAGGGACACAGAATCCCTGGGAGTAAGTAGAGATGCACGGTGACACTGGGCAGGAAGCAGGTGTGAAACACACTTGGAGACACACAGAGAGTCTGCCAAGTACATTAACATACCTTAGCCTGGGGCGATGAGCTAGATTTGAAAAGAAAGGGATGGCTGGGCGTGTATCTAATTGAATTACCCACCGGGGGTCTACTTAGTCTTGAACACAACTCTTGTTGGATACTTGCAAGTTAAAGTTCCACTTTGACCAAAATAAGAATATCACAATTTGTACATTTCCTACAACCAATAACAAACCTCTGTAACTCTTACTTTCACGTTCCTACATAAATAACGTATTATTACATACAAACAATGAGAATAAGACATAAGACAAACATTTAGATACAAATGCAAAGGGAGATATTTCATAGTTACCATGCTACTTAAAAAAAACTTAAGCAAAACAAAGATGAAAACCAGACGGAGTAAACACACAATTGGTTAGGTTGGGCTTTACCCAGCAACGCTCTTTCCCAGGGCTAACACGATACATTCCACAATGACCAGATAATACACATCCAATCCTTCCCCGGCTTCCCTTAGTGGATCACGTAACGACGGCTTTCCCTCTGGCCAGGTATACAAAATGCGCTTCACCCGGACTGAAAGCGCACGGTGCATATCCTGTTAATACACCATAATAGATTTCTGAAGCCACAATATCATTATATCTAGCGTCTTTGTTGTCTGGAGCCTGGTCCTAATTCAGTAATGAACTTCTTCCACCTCTAGACATCAAAGGAACATCTACTTTTTGAGGGGTCACATGGCCCGAGCCCCAAACACAGACTTTATGTACCGCAAAGCTGTTTGGCTAGATTGAGAGGCCTCACTTCCCCCCTCAGACATGGATGGCCCATTGCCCATGACGATTCAAATCGACTTTTGCACCAAGTTTAGGAGCAACACTGCTGGGTGCCTTCTTTTGCAGTGCTAGCTTGCTTCCAACTCCGATTAGTACATGACTAGACTAGACACGGCTTCCCCGCCGGTCAGCTAGAAACCTCAACCCGGTGGATTTGTACGACTAAACAGTTCAGCAACTACCACTCGCTCCCCACCCCGGTACTGACACGGTTACACGTGGGGCGGGTTTCAGAATCTGCTTCTCACACATTGAAGGCTGGAACAAGCGTGTCGCTTTCTCCCGTTTCACATAGACCGGCCCAAAGTACACACATTCGTTCCGACCTAACCCGTGCAGCCAAACAGCCACGGAGGTGCAATTAAATCCTCACTATACAAACCTTGGCTTCAGTCTATTTCCTGATGTAATACTAAAGAAATTGAGATGCCGGTTACTGATTACACACTGAAAAGTATAATGTCTCTACCTGGAACACAAACTACGTAGAAAACACTATCCCTATAACACTAACCGCAAATTATTACAAAACAAACCTGATTTTAAACAAAACTGACTCCAATACAAGAATGGATCAGTTATACTCCACACTGTAGTCTATCATTGAAAATCAATGGTTATACAACAAAAAATGGGCAGAACCCTATGAAAAAGTTGCTTAAACATAAATGCCTACATAAAACTGAAAAAGTTAAAAAAAAAAAAACAGCTATATCCAAAAACAAAGATAAAACACGAAAACAGATGAATTGCACAAGTCAAATAAGGCAGGCTAAAACAGATGCAACAATCCTGTAAAAACGTCCCTCAATACTGGGTTTCAACTAAAAACGGAGAGACTCCATTCAAAACCGACCTTCAGTACACAAAATCACGTAATGACTCTTATAAAAAGTTGCCCTTTCCAAACAAAAGTGTAAAAACATTTAAACACGAAAAAAAAAAAATGATGATGCAACGGAATTCAATATGGCATCCCAGCCATGTGGCCCTTTGTCACTACTCCAAGATGGCAGCCACACCATGTGGGTTTCAATCACCACAACACAAAATGGCAGTAAGTGAAGCAACATTACAACCCCATGGCCCTCTTTACCAAGAGAAAATGATGCCAAACACGTGATGAAGACAAAACGACCGCACCGAGAACCGCCAACCACAGTACAAACATGTGGATTTTGGTGTTAGAACCAATATTGATAGGCAGGACTGTTTTTCGAGCTTGCAATGTGAGAACAGCTATGGTGTCTGTCTTACTTGCTTTAACACGAGTGCACTCAAATGCATTATGCAAAAGAGCTGAAAAGTGCGCTTATTAGCACAGGCAAAATATAATGCACACAAGGTATTATAATTGCCACCACAATACCTATGCATGGTACAGAATCAAATTTTAAAGCCTAATAATGCCTACTTACAAAAGTTCAACAATGTAAACCCAGCCCTACCTTTTTTTTCCTAGTAATCACTTATTTGCCTGTTTTCCTATTCATTTATTTATTTTATTTATTACAGGTACTTATATAGCACTGCCAATTTACATATCCAGTATCTCACAAAAGTGAGTAAACCTCTCACATTTTTGTAAATATTTTATTCTATCTTTTCATGTGACAACACTGAAGAAATGACACTTTGCTACAATGTAAAGTAGTGAATGTACAGCTTGTATAACAGTGTAAATTTGCTGTCCCCTCAAAATAACTCAACACACAACCATTAATGTCTAAACTGCTGCCAATAAATGTGAGTACACCCCTAAGTGAAAATGTCCAAATTGGGCCCAAAGTGTCAATATTTTGTGTGGCCACCATTATTTTCCAGCGCTGCCTTAAAGTGGAGTTCCACCCAAAAGTGGAACTTCCGCTTATTTGCTTCCTCCCTTTGGGGGGGGGGGGGGACGCCTGTTTTTGACAGGTCCCCTTCCCCACTTTCAGGAGACTGGGCCGTGGCCCGTCTCCCAGAAGTTCGGCCCCCTTCCTCCTTCTCCCGCCGCCTGGCCAATTATAAAGCGCAGCGCGCTTCCCGCATGCGCAGTAGGGAACCGGCTGTGAAGCCGAAAGGCTCCACTGCTGGGTTCCCTTAGTGGCGATGGCGGCAGCAGCACCCGAGATCCGATCCGAAGATCGGCTTCAGGTGCCAACATCGCAGGCTCCCTGGACAGGTAGGTGTCCATATATTAAAATTCAGCAGCTACAGTAATTATAGCCACTGACTTTTATTTTTTTTTTTCCCAGGCTGGACCTCCTCTTTAACCCTCTTGGGCATGGAGTTCACCAGAGCTTCACAGGTTGCCACTGGAGTCCTCTTCCACTCCTCCATGACGATATCACGGAGCTGGTGTTAGAGACCTTGCCCTCCTCCACCTTCCGTTTGAGGATGCCCCATAGATGCTCAATAGGGTTTAGGTCTGGAGACATGCTTGGTCAGTCCAGTCCATCACCTTTACCCTCAGCCAGGGCTGGACTGGCCTACCAGGATACTGGGAAATTTTCTGCTAGGTCGCCTGCCCCAGGGCCGCTTTGAGCTGTGGGCGGCTTCAGCTGCGCCCAGGGCTGATCTCAGCACTGCAGGCAGAGGGAGGGCACCGAAGCTCAAGTGCTAGAGTCCTCCCCTCCCTCCTCCTCATGTATGTCAGTGTCACAAAGCGGCAATCTCCCACTGTGTCAGGGAGTGTTCAGTGGTGTTCTGTCAAACCGAACAGCGGACTCTGTAACAAAGTCCTGTCTCCTAGACCCAACTCCTGTAATAGATGGAACACTGATCCAATGCCAGGGCAGTGAATCAGTGTGATGAGTATCACAGGAGGATCCGGGTCAAGGAGGCGGGACTTTGTTACGTGATATTCAAATCCAAGCTCCATGACAGGGCGGGAGATCGCAACTTTGTGTGATCAGGCTGCATTTCATGGGCACTCACTGGTAAGGATGCATTTCATGGGCACTCACCGGTAAGGCTACATTTCATGGGCACTCACTGATAAGGTTGCATTTTCATGGGCACTCACTGATAAGGCTGCATTTCATGGGCACTCACTGATAAGGCTGCATTTCATGGGCACACACTGGTAAGGCTGCATTTCATGGGCACTCACTGGTAAGTGTCAGGAAAACCGTGTCCCTAGAAGAATTCCCATGCACAGGGTCGCACGGCGCAAACCCATGTGCTTGTGCGCGCGGCGCATGTGATGGCCCATGACGCCAGGTGGGCTATTTGAACGCAGCCGGTGCTGTCTGGTCTACAGCATGTCCCGTGTTCCTGAGTTACCTGTTTACCTGTTGTCCTTGTTCCTGTGACCCGGCCTGTCTACGACTTACCTGCTGTCCGCCTGCACCGATCCTGGCTAGTCTACGACCACTCTTCCGTCTGCTCTTCTGTACCTTGCTGCCCGCTTCCTGCCAACCCTGCTTGTGACCCTGACTGCTCTCTACCTACTCCCACTGTACCGCACTGCCAGCCTGCTGCCGACCCAGCCGGCTTTTGACCACCCTACTGTCTACAGCACGGGGTCCTGGCCCCTCTGCCGGTTTCATTAAGTGTGCTTGCATCACCTCCAGTTGTCTCCACCTGCCTACCAGTGGCCTTCACCATACCTGCAGCAGGACTCTTCGCACCGGCACCAACCATCTTGCCAAGCCCTCATGCCACCCCGCACTCACGAACCTATCCTCACTTCCAGGGGTTTGTGAGTCGGGATAGTATGAGAGGTTGATCCCTGCACATCAGACTCAACCACCAGGTACATGACAGTAAGGCTGTATTTCATAGGCACTCATTGATAAGGCTGCAATGCATGGGCACTCACTGGTAAGGCTGCATTTCATGGACACTCACTGGTAGGCTGTCTTTCATGGGCACTCACTGGTAAGGCTGCATTTCATGGACACTCACTGGTAAGGCTGCATTTCATGGGCACTCACTGGTAAGGCTGCATTTCATGGGCATTTTGTTACATTGGCAACAGTAAGTATGGAGCTTATGCGGAGTGGCCATGGCCGATGCTGTAAATATGCTGTAAATATTGTCACGCATGACGCAACGTGTATGGGTGGTGAAGCCTCTTGTGACATCACTTGCTGCTGCTCCATGAGATACAGAGGGATCTCTTGAGGATTTTGATGCTGTTTTACAAGTTGTCGTATGTAAGTGCAATTCGTTTAATAAATTTTACTGGAGCTTTACAGAGAGCACTTAGATTGTATGTTTTTTCTTATACAACCTCTGCTCACTGATACACCGTCACCTGGGTCTATGCGGCACGGTATGAGCTGGCTACTGAGGACATAAGGAGTTTGGGACAGACGCTGACCTCTTTCATCTGGTGAAGATTAATAGGTGGTGTTTATGACAGAGATTCAGCATCTTGGCAGTATATACCGCTGGGGGGGGGAAGTGCTTTTGACCTTTTGGTAAAACAGTTATGAAAATAACCCCAACCTTATCAAAAGGGGTCTGCCAACATCCCATTCAAGTAGTAGCGAAAAGGTACTCCCCCAGTACATATAGCGGGACTTTAAAGGCAGTACAATGAAATTATAAAAAATACATTTTATTCCAGAAAAAGGAAGAACACAGAATTACAAACATGTGCCAAATCACATATATTGATAAAATCATCAAGACCAAAATTGTTGCATTCCAGAGCTAGTACATGAAAGCGGTGTAGTTCATGTGTAGAGATGCAATCCTGATGGGTAAAGGCCCGACATGTTTCGGGATGGACTACCCTTCTTCAGGGGCCAATTAGTAACCCATGTACGTATTCTGAAAGACATCATATCATTATACACTGGTATTGCATGTGACAGGGTTGGGGGTATGGGAACAAAGTCATGGAGGGCAACTCACCCCACACCAGAAGTAGAGGTCATACCGCATATCCAGAGCCACCTCTGAGAGGATGAGAAAGGAGCAGAGTCCCCATGTGATGTTAGGAGAGCAGGGAACAAGGAGACCCCCACCGGTCAGGCGCCACCCCGAGGGTTCCGGGTACCACAAGGGCCCCCTGCATATGGCCAAGCCAAAAAGCAGGAGAGACCCTCTATTGGACTGACATCACAAAGCCTGGAAACGGAGCAAAAAAAGGGAATGAGGATCAAGGATCCAAAAATAGCCATTGGGCGATGCAACGGTGGGAGATGAGGGGGACCACCAATTGGATCCACATAATCCCCATCGTGCATAGCCATCCCGAAAAGTGACCGATCATTGCACATATAATGCATGATGGTCAGTTCGGGGCAAAAGAATACATGTCCAGAAGGATATTTAAAGAGAGTTTTTACCTGTAGGTGGATGGGTGATAACGTGGTCCGAGCTGCTGCAGAGGTGGTGGCTGCTGAATTCATTGCCACCACCTCTTTTTATCAGGGATTTTGGCGCCAAAAAGTTCAATCATGTGACTCCTCTGCGCCCATGGATGACCTCACGGTGTCGGCGCACGACTGATGACGTCATGGAGCACGTAGTGAAGTAAATCCATGCAGAGCCAGTGGTTTGCTATAAGTCTAGTCTATCACACTGGGAGTCAGCAGAAAAAAGTCATGCTCAATCCCCCGGTGGGCAAATAGAAAAGCGCACACCAGAGACATCAATGGTCAGTGAATCATATCTGAAAAAAAAAAAAAAAAAGGGGGGGAAGCAGGAGGGAACCACATCCCAATTGTACCCAAAGGAATACTCAATGTTCCCAATCCCGTGCGGTCAGCCAAAGAGGGTTCTCAAAATGGGCCCCCAGGGGCCTCTCTGCACGGCGCCACCCCGGATCAGGGCCGGGAGTGCGTCATGCAGAGAGGTCCCACCGACGCTGACGGGGAGATCAAGGTCCCCCCGAAAAACACAGGCCCCCCGCCCAAGGGGCATGGGGGCCTGTGTGCGCCGGGTGGCAATCCACATCTTCCCCAGGACACGCGGACAGGAGGAGCCTCCAAGATCCCGCAATCCACATCTAGGGAAGGAAATGGTAGTAAAGGAGAAAGGAGGAGAGAAAAAAAGAAAACAAGAGAGGGGGCAGTGAAGCTGCGGGCAATGAGCTTGTTCCAAATTGTATGCAATAGCATTATGAGAACAGTGTAAGGCAACAGAACACATCATACATTGCATCATTGGAGATATTGTACAGACATTTCAAAACATTGCATTGTCATACATATAATATTAGCATATGGGTTCCCTTACATTGCATCGCTGTACAATAAAAATATACAGTTAGACATTTTCCCTATCCCAGCCCCCCGAGACAAAGCCCTCCAAGAAAGGTCTAAAACTAAGATGTTCATTGATCCCAGGAGGAGATGTGGCCTGAAGGGCCGCTATCCAACGGGATTCTTTTTGCAACAATATCTTGTCCCAGTCACCCCCCCTAGGGTTGGGGTG
Source organism: Glandirana rugosa (assembly GCA_018402905.1). Lineage (NCBI taxonomy): Eukaryota > Metazoa > Chordata > Amphibia > Anura > Ranidae > Glandirana > Glandirana rugosa. Next base: position 960,341 of record BLSH010160223.1, on the reverse strand, counting down.
TACTCGGTCAAGGATAGTGAATGAAAATTTTGGGCAGGGACCAGAGTGGTGCTGACTAACATGGCGACCCAGGGGAGCCTCAGGGTTCGCCACTCTCATATTGGCAATGTGTCTCAAGGCTCGTCTAGAGAAGGGTTGTATGGTCTTCCCAATATAGAAGCCCCCACATTGACAAACCAAGAGGTATACCACATATGGGGTAACACAGTTGGCAAAGTGGGAGGGCCTATATGGGGTTCCATTGGGCAAAATAGTTGAACTTGAAGTATTCATGAATCTGCATATGGAGCACCCTCCACATGTATAGGTGCCTTTCCTTTTGCATGGATCACCACGAAAGGATCCTCGAAATTCACTCTGGACCAATTGGTCGTGAATGGATCGAGCTCTTTTATAGGTGATGGCTGGAGTGGAGGGTATGTAGGGTTTTAGTGTTGGATCATTGGTTAGAAGATGCCAATGTCATTGTAGGATGGATCTGATAAGTCCATGTTGCCTGCTGTATTTGGTGATAATTCTTAAGGTGTTAGGGTTCTCTTTTTTAGAAAGATGGGGCGAGAACAGAAGCTCATGACGTGTGCGGTTGTTAGCCTTGTTGAAAACCTTTCTAAGGCACTTTTTAGAGTAGCCCCGGAGTAGAAGTCTATCTTTTAATTTTGCGGCCTCCCGGAAAACATCCAGGGGGTCAGAGCAGTTGCGTTTGAGATGTAAGTATTGTGAGAAAGGAATAGATCTCACTAGAGGGGCGGGGTGAAAACTCTCAGCATGGAGTATCATATTCCCAGCCGTATGTTTTCTGAAAAGGCTACTGGTCAATCTGCCATCATCACTCTTGAGGATAATGATGTCAAGAAACGTCAGTCTCTTGACATCATGAACCATAGTAAACTGAAGGTTGAAATTATTGTTGTTGAGTTGTTGAAAAAATGTCTCAAGTAAATTGAGAGGGCCCTCCCAAATGAGAAATATATTGTCTATGTAACGATACCAGGCTCGTCAGGCCAAGGAGTGAGCCATCCAGTAGTAATAGGCGTTCCCATTCCCCCAGGTACAGATTGGCGTACGATGGGGCACAACATGTCCCCATCGCAACGCCCTGTACCTGGAGGAAATGGGAACCATCAAAAGTAAACACATTGTGTGTAAGAATATATAGTAGCGCTTCACATAGGAAGGAATTGATTTTTCCCACATTGTCCTTGTGGGATTGGGATAGAGTGCGCCGCACAGCCTCCAATCCCTGGAATGGGGGATGGAGCTGTACAGGGCCTCCACATCAATTCCAACCAAGATGGCTGTAGGTGACACCTGGATGTCTTCAAGTTGCTGCAAAAGGTGTATAGTATCCTTTACATAAGAGGGAAAACTGACCACGAACGGTCTAAGATGGGCATCCACGAATTGACTGAGGTTTTCAGTGATCCTCCCATTGCCAGAAATAATCGGTCTCCCGGGAGGGAGGGGAGGCCAAGTTTTTGTGGACTTTAGGGAGACTATAAAAGGTAGGTATTTTTGGATGCTTGGTTCTAATGAAGTCCCAAGTATCCTTGTCAATGATGTCATCGGCATATGCCTGATCTACCATAGTGTAGAATTGGGTATTGAATTTTTCAATCTTGAATTTCGAGATTGGTGCATACCATGCTCTATTATGGAGAATGTTCAAACACATCTGCTTGTATTGTTCATTGTCCATAATCACAATATTGCCCCCCTTATCGGAAGGTTTTATCGTGAGGTCATGGCATTTTTTCAAATTGTCCAAAGCTTTCCTTTCACTCGTGGACAGATTGCCCTGATGGATACGTGGTTGTATTTGGTTGATCGCAGATGTGGTTAGAGAGATAAACGCAGAAAGATTAGGATTAGAGTTTAGGTTGGGAAATTTGTCTGATTTTTTCTTAAGTTTTTGTACATTAGGGTGGACCTTACTTGGAGGAAGGGAGATGTGGTCCGTAAGGGCTTCATCCAATTGTGTGGAATCAATTAATTCCAGATTGTTCTGTTCCTCAAGAAGGGAGAGCAGATCTTCCAGTGCCTGAGCAGAATGTGGGTCAGAGGAATTCAAAGTTCCTTGGGGTTGGGGTTTGGAGTACATACTTTTGAATAGCAATTTTCGACAAAAGAGATTTAGATCTTTTATTGTTTCAAAGGGGTCAGCCTCTGCTTGGGGGCAGAAGCTGAGGCCCTTGGATAGTAGGCTTTCCTCCTCCATGGTTAGCCTGTGTGAGGATAAGTTGATGATATTGAACTGTGAGACCTGATTTGGGCTTACATAGGTAGACCCACATCTGGAGGTATGTGGGTCTCTGGAACTAAAAAAGAGTCAGTGAGTGAGGGAAGGGGTGCAGGGACCTCAGATGTGTCAGTGGGAATTGTTGGGATGAGAGCATTCCTTGTATGAAGTGTATGGGTGGGTGCGTTGTGAGAAGAGGGAGTGGGAATAGCTAAGGGTGACGATGTGCCAGGTGTGTCTCTCCTATTTGTGGAAATCGTGGGTGTGGAGGGGAACATGGAGGAGTGCCTAGTGGTTGTATCAGATGAATGTTTTTTCGAGGAATGGGATTCCTCTGATTTATTCTGTTGTTTCCTTTTTGTTAATTTTTTGAGGCGAGGGCCTCTGAAAGGAGGGGCAGAGTTGGTAGAGTTTATCGAGGAGCTAGAACCCATGTCACTGACAGGGGGTATAGCACTCTGGGGGTTCCTAGAGGGAATCGGCTGGTTGGATTTCCACCTATAGGCTCTTCCCTCCTGGAAAGCCCGTTTGTCTCTCCAGAATTTTCTATCCTTGGTCACCATTGTGTCATGAATGATACGGTCCAAGGACGTTTTGATTTTTTCCTCATGGTACTTGAATACTCTCTTTAAATATCCTTCTGGACATGTATTCTTTTGCCCCGAACTGACCATCATGCATTATATGTGCAATGATCGGTCACTTTTCGGGATGGCTATGCACGATGGGGATTATGTGGATCCAATTGGTGGTCCCCCTCATCTCCCACCGTTGCATCACCCAATGGCTATTTTTGGATCCTTGTTCCTCATTCCCTTTTTTTGCTCCGTTCCCAGGCTTTGTGATCTCAGTCCAATAGAGGGTCTCTCCTGCTTTTTGGCTTGGCCATATGCAGGGGGCCCTTGTGGTACCCGGAACCCTCGGGGTGGCGCCTGACCGGTGGGGGTCTCCTTGTTCCTTGCTCTCCTAACATCACATGGGGACTCTGCTCCTTTCTCATCCTCTCAGAGGTGGCTCTGGATATGCGGTATGACCTCTACTTCTGGTGTGGGGTGAGTTGCCCTCCATGACTTTGTTCCCATACCCCCAACCCTGTCACATGCAATACCAGTGTATAATGATATGATGTCTTTCAGAATATGTACATGGGTTACTAATTGGCCCCTGAAGAAGGGTAGTCCATCCCGAAACATGTCGGGCCTTTACCCATCAGGATTCCATCTCTACACATGAACCACACCGCTTTCATGTACCGGCTCTGGAATGCAACAACTTTGGTCTTGATGATTTTATCAATATATGTGATTTGGCACATGTTTGTAATTCTGTGTTCTTCCTTTTTCTGGAATAAAATGGATTTTTTATAATTTCATTGTACTGCCTTTAAAGTCCCGCTATATGTACTGGGGGAGTACCTTTTGTTAAAACAGGGGTCTCGTCTGGAGGTGAGCGTGCAATCTGTCCATTGCCGGTGTTTTCTACAAACAGAAATTCATCATAATTAGGCAGTTATCGTGGTTCAAAGAACCGGACGTGACGTGGGTTTTGCATTCTGCCAAGTTTGGCACTTGGGCAGAACACCGGCAGCAATCCTGCAGCACCAGACCATGACACTCCCAACACCAGGCTTGACTGTAGCCAAAACACAGTTGTCTTTGTACTCCTTCACCTGGTTGCCGCCACACACGCTTGACACTATCTGAACCAAATAAGTTTATCTTGGTCTCTTATCAGACCACAGGACACGGTTTCAGTAATCCATGTCCTTAGTCTGCTTGTCTTCAGCAAACTGTTTGAGGGCTTTCTTGTGCATCATCTTTAGAAGAAGCTTCCTTCTGGGGCGACAGCCATGCAGACTAATTTGATGCAGTGTGCGGCGTATGGTCTGAGCACTGACAGGCTGACCTCCCCACCCCTTCAACCTCTGCAGCAATGCTGGCAGCACTCATACATCTATTTCCCAAGGACAACCTCTGGATATGACGCTAAGCACGTGCACTCAACTACTTTGGTTGACAATGGCGAGGCCTGTTCTGAGTGGAATCTGTCCTATTAAACCGCTGTATGATCTTGGCCACCATGCTGCAGCTCAGATTCAGGGTCTTGGCAATCTTCTTATAGCCTAGGCCAGAGGCATAACTAGAACCTTCAGGGCCCTGGTGCAAGAAGTCATGAAGGGGCCCCCCCCCCCGCAAAAACGTGATTTTGTGAGTCTTGTCCGGAGCGGTAACAGTTGGTTTCATCAACTCACGTGCACGAATCGCAGTATAGGTCTCCAACAGGAACCCTTTATCTACATACTCACGACGGTCGTAACGACGTCTCCAACTTCCCCACCCCTCCAGTCGGACAGTCACGAGTCTGGTATGCGGCGTGTGACGTAGTTTAATCAGACGTACCGAC
>BLSH010160223.1:900926-925102 GCA_018402905.1 Glandirana rugosa | reverse complement strand
AATAAGTTTGATGTGTCACATGACCCTCTTCCTATTGAAAAAACAAAAGTTGGATTCAAAATGGCCGACTTCAAAATGGCCACCATGGTCACCACCCATCTTGAAAAGTTTCCCCCCTCACATATACTAATGTGCCACAAACAGGAAGTTAATATCACCAACCATTCCCATTTTATTAAGGTATATCCATATAAATGGCCCACCCTGTATATTGAATGCATTGTTTAGGTTGGCTCTCGCACTACATAATTATTTGTAGATGTACATAATTTTACAATCAGCTGGGCTTCATAGATTATTTGTGATCACACTGGTAGTACAATCCAGTGCTGCTCCTAATCTATTGTGGAACAGTAAACTGTATTAGCTAGAAACGGTAATCTGTACCTAACTGACCATGTTCACCAACCTGTAGGTTTTCTATCACAGCCCTATAAAATATCCACTTGCCTGCTCGCATTTGACGAGTGGAAATTAGTTGAGGCAAGTGAGGAGCTGTATTGGAGGGGGAGGGAGACGGGTGCTGCCGGCAGGCAGGGTTAAATGGGAGCTGATTCTGCATTTGGCCAGGAAACTGTGGGTAAGGGAGAGGAAGAGGAACCCCACTCGATCACACAGATCTCCGCTGTCAAATAAGGACCCACCTTCTGGACCGGCTCCTATGATAAACATCACACTGGTCCAAAGCCGGGAAATTGGAGTAGTCTATCATAGGAGGTGAGACTTTGTTTGACAGCGAAGATCCCTTCTCTCTGTGATCCAGCAGCACTCCTCTTCCTCTCCCTTCCCATGAGGCTGCATTTATGGGCATTGATAGGCTGCGTTGATGGGCACTGATGAGGCTGCATTGATGGACACTGATAGGCTGCATTGATGGGCACTGATAGGTTGCATTGATGGGCACTGATGAGGCTGCATTGATGGGCACTGATATGCTGCATTGATGAGCACTGATAGGCTGCATTGATGGGCACCGAAACTGCACTGATGGGCACTAATGAGACTGCACTGATGAGGATGCACTGATGGGCACTGATAGGCTGCATTGATGGGCACTGATAAAGTTGTTGTTGTTAATATTTCTTTTTTTTAACTTAATTCTGCATAAAACATTTAACAGTGTCCTTCATGAGATAATTAGGGGTGGGCAGGGTAGGGGTTGGGTGGGGCAACTGGTGGTGAGTAACTCTTAAGGCTTGGCTAGTAGCTCAGGAGTTGAAATTTTGAGCCCTGGTCTATCATACTCTATTAAACAGCACTAACTGGGCTTTAAACTGACAGAATAGAAGACCTGTGCAAATATTCACCCCATTTCTTATAGAAAATCTGTACTGAGACATATGGATTATTGGATTGTTTCTGAAAATGTAAGTTTTCCTTTAAATGAGAATTTGAGACAGAATGTTCTTCTATGTAAAAGCCTAAGGCCATATTCAAATGAATGGCTTGCGGTGAAGCATGTACAGTAAATTAGTGCAGGTTACCACAACATACAGTAGCTTGCAAATCATGTTATGTTGACGTGGCATTCATTCATGAATGCCACCGCAATGCACTGTTACAATAGCAAGCAATGCATTCACACCACAGTGCAACACAACACATACCATGCATTGTGCTGTATTGTGTAAAAAAAAAAAAAAAAAAAGTCACATCCCATTTTCTGTGTGTTAAGTTGTGCTGTCAGCCCATTCAACGTTAAAGGGCTACCCTGATGGAGCACACAATAAGGCAAGGCAATGTGTTGCATAGTGAATGTGTAATGAATGGGAAAAGATTACATTTCAGCAATGCACAGTGATCTATAACCATTATCATTATTGGAAAAATAATATTTGTGTACAGATCACATTGGAAACCTGCAGTCACTGAGTTTTTGCAGCGTCTTAAAACTTAAATATGCAATGGAACAGAAAAAAATTCTTGCGCACTCATACATCCAGGAACAAAAGTTAGATGAATATCTATTCACACAGCAAATATCTTACTAAATCTGGATCTTCGTTTAAAGGCCCTTCTGTTTTCTTCATCTCCGTGTTGGTTGTTCTTGAGAGGCGCCCACAGAGTCAGCACTAATATTTGCTGAATGGAATGTCATGTGAAGTATTTAACTTGCGCATTAAAATGTGGCTTGTTTTATGGGATGTAAACCTTCGTTGCCCTGCTGCGCATTTTGTAGCGAAATGTACAGATATAATAACACAGAATAGGAACCTGGCAGATTTATAAACACAGGACCAGACCGAGTCATAAAAGGTGATTGAAATTCATAGGGATAAAGGGCTGCGCCTAAAATAGCACTGTATCTTAACCCTTTTCCACCCATATAAAGCATATCTGGCTATTGTTTATACAGGCAGTGTTATTGCAGAAATTAAACAATGAGCATACTGCATTATTATGGTAGTTCACTTTAAAAAGAATCCATCATTATTATGATAAAGCGATACTAAAGTCTCATTTTTTTTAGTTAAAAGTAACAAACATGTTATACTTACTTCTCTGTGCAGTGGTTATGTTGCAGAGCAACCTGGATCCTCCTCTTCTTGGGTCCCTCTTTGGTGCTCCTGACCCCTCTCTCCTGTTGAGTGCCCTCGCAGCAAGCATCTTGCTATGGGGGCACCCAAGCCGAGCCACAGCTCCCTGTATCCATTCAGACATGGAGCTTCGGCCAAGCCCCGCCCTCTTTCTCTCTTCATTGGCTGACTGACTGACAGCAGCGGGAACCAATGGTGCCGGGCTGATGTCTCAGCCAATGAGGAGGGGAGTCCCTGGCAGCTGAGACATTCCTACAACATCTCTGGGTCTAAATGGACCTCAGGTAAGTATTAGGGGGGCTGAGGACGGCTGCTGCACACAGAAGGTTTTCTATCTTAATGCATTAAGATAGAAAACCTTCTCGCTTTACAACCACTTTAAATGTTGCCTATTTTTGTATTTGTATCACTTATAAGTTATACACAATATGTGGACTAAAATAGAATTTTAATTTAGTACCATTGTGTCAGTCTTTCTCAGGCTCCATTCACATATGCTGTGGCTGCGGTTCACGGCAAGGGTCCGGTGCATCCCTGTTCATCGATTCAGGTGCGGATCAGGTCCGAGTTTTCACACCTGAATCGGAACCAAAGACGCACAGGACCCATTGAGAGCCGGTCACACAATACCTGTAATGCGAATTGGATACAGGGAAACCCACATCCAATTCCCATTTGTGTGAACCCAGCCTCAACCTTTTTACCTTAGAGGAACCTTTGAAATGAAATTCAGGTTTACCTATTCATCAAGCACATTGATAACAGTACACCTTACATTGGTAATCATGAGAGATCTGCTCCTTATACCGTGGTAATCTTAATGTCCTCCTTACAGACAGCTGAAAAGATTATTGGTGCCATGACATTGGCCCCAGAGCTATGCAAGCACCTTTAAATGAGAGGTCAGTGAGCCACAGCTCAAATAGCCCCTAGAAGTTTTGGAGGAAATCTAGATGGCCATGAAATGCTGGGTGAGAATGGATGTACTATGTCTATTAGGCTGGACATACATTATACAATTATCTTGTACAATTTTCATTTAGATCTACCAAAACCATATATTCTGAGGTCACACCTAAATACTTTTAATTTGTATGCAATTTTGCAGGCCCTCGCACTACATAGTTGAAGGTATATCTTGTTGGAAGAACGACAACATGTACTGTAAAATTTCTTATATATACTGAAAATATGTACTGTATGCATTATACCTTTCTATCCAGCAGGTGGCACTGCAGTATGATAGTGTTTATTCTATGGTACAAAGTAATAACAGGATGTACCTTCTGTATCTAAGTGTGTACTCATTTTTATTAGGTACCTGTAAGATATGTTCTGCCACTCTCCATGAAGAGTAAAGCGTATTGCTGTATACAAGAAGCTTCCAGACATTAATTCAATACCCTGCTAATAGGTTATGGGTCCCAGCACACCCAGCATAGCCCATGCACCCAGAGACACTGGAAAGAGAATTCTGCAACTCAGTGAGTACAAGTCTGTGAGTACTGTATGCAAACTAATTGAAGATAGCAAGTGGTTCAGATGTGAAGTTTGCAATAGCAAAGCTGAACAATGCCAATTACCAGCTTTGGAAATTGAAATTGGAAATGTTTATTTGCAATGATGACTTGTGGCAAGTGCAGAGCCTGTTTTTGCTGTAAAAGGGCCAGTCACTTAAAAAAGGACTGTTCTATCTGGAAAGCCGAGCAGCGAAAGCTACAGCTATCCACAAAAGTAAGAGTCAAAGCAATCACAAAGGATACTGCAGACACATCATGGAGTGGCACCTTTAAAGTGACACAAAGCGGAAAGCCACGTGGCTGATGCATAGACTCAGGTGCGACAAGCCACATGACTAGCGATGAGACCTTCTTCACAGACATTGATTATAGCCCAAAAGACAGTTTTCCTAGCAAACGGGAAAAGCATTACATCCGAAGGTAAAGGCTAGGGCTTCCTGAACTACATTACATCACAAGGAGGTCACCACAGTATACTTGTAAAGAAAGTGCTCTATGTTCCAGAACTAGAAGGCAGCCTTCTATCAATGAAAAGCCTTGCAAACGGTCTTACAGTTAAGTTAGAGGGTGATGTGAATGCACAATTCATAATAATAAACAATGCCTCCCAAAAGGGGAACTGGATGATCACCTATTCAAGCTCATCACCACAGACCAGCAAGCCAACATAGACTCTAATGACCTAAACAGCAAATGTATTCACTTATGGCACAGGCGGCTGGGGCACAGATGTCCAAAAGCTATATAGGACATTATAAAGAGAGGCTTATCAGAAGATTTGACAATAATGTCTTGCAAAGTGCTCATGAAATGCAAGTGCTGTATTGTAGCAAAAGCCACATGTGCTCCCCTTCCACAGGCATCTCAAAGAAAAACTACCCACCCCTGCAGCTCATACACAGTGACGTATGCAGTCCAATGAAAATTCCCTCTTCAGGCGGGAACAGATATCTACTGACTTTCATTGATGACTATTCCAGGTACACATCTACTTATACACACCGACAATGGGGGAGAATACATAAGCAAAGAAATGGCCTCATACCTGAAGAGACAAGGAATAGTACACCAGACAACCGCACCATACACTCCTGAACAAAATGGTGTACCAGAAAGGAAAAAATCACACTCTTATAGAAATGGCCAGGTGCATATTGTCGGATGCCAACCTACCTCAAAATACTGGGGAGAAGCAGTCATGACTGCATCCTACCTACAGAACAGACTACCCTCAAGAGCCATTAAAAGTATTCCATTCGAAATGTGGCATGGATCAAAGCCTAGCATTGGGCACATCAGAGTATTTGGATGTAAAGCATATGCCTATATTCCAAGTGAGAAGAGATCCAAGCTGGGGAAGAGAGCCATAGAGGACATTCTAGTAGGCTACAGTGAGCAAACTAAGGGTTACAGACTCCTACACGCAAAGACTGGCAAAGTGACAATAAGTCATAGTGTCTTTTTTTATGAGAGTCCATCACCAGAAACACTGATCCCTGAAAGCTGTGAATTGACACAAACCAGAAGAAAAGGTCAACCAAAGTGAACTTGTGCAGGAGTCAGAACAAGAAGTGGAACACGCATTGCCTAAACCAAGTTCCCCACCAGATCCTGCTGAACTGACACCCCTGTAGAAGTCTTGTGAGACGAAACACGTCGGGTGACGTGAGCATGCTCTGTACCATTGCGCAATTTATAAATATGGTTTATATGTGGAATTCCATTTGTGAACGTTTTTATCCTGGAGCATGTAAGTGCAAAGTTTGTAAATAAAGTGACTATTATTTAAAGGATATCATGCTATGTAGCGCCTTTTGTTTTTGACGAGGCATTGGGATACCCTTCAAAGTCTATCTATGACCAAGAGGTTTTTGATGTGGATGTCCTTGTCCATATTGGATGGTGCTGTGAAGGATACAGTCCGAGTGTACCCCCTAGAGGAAGAATCGTTATCCTGGGAATTTTGATGGTGGCCCTTTGGATGGGTCCTGGTGGATATATATGCTGTTTACCCAGTTATAGCTGGTAAGAGTACCTTGTATTTCTCCTGGCGGTGGTGACACTGCATGTGGATGATAATTTGCTTCCTCTCTTTATCACCGGGTTGATACCCCTAATTTCTGGATTACTGCACTATATGAACAGTCTTCATCTGATTGAATAGAGCAATTTTCCAAATCAATATGAACACACATTCGTTCACTGGATTTATGGACTCTTGGGCTTAATTTCATGCTTGAGGGTTCTGTTGCACTATATGGTATATATGAATTTTGAACAACTTATAATATTCACATATTTTTTGTTGTATTTTATGTTATATAAATTTTGATTAACATTCACATAAATTTTAGGATTATTCACATTGGATTAGCGCTGCACTATTTTCAATCCAGATAATGGTGAATGTCTGCCTGGTAGAAAAAACAAATTGAGCATCTGCCGCAACATTCAAATCCCCAGGACAGGCCCCCAGAGTGCACCCACTGCTAAAGGTGACACGCCCCCAAAGCCTACCCCAAATATTACAGTGCAGGGTGGAAATAGGACAACAGACAGCACCCACATGCTCCCGCAACAAGTGCATTAAACCAGCTACAATCACCCCAAGCCCCAGGTAGAACACAGGGAAAGAGAGGGTAGAAGCCTAGGTGGCAGCCTTGCCAATCTGTTAAACCATAGTCTATAGCCAAAAGCTCAGGATGCACTCCTAGATTACAGTGCATCTTGTCAGTACAGGATGGTACCTGAACCCTAGACCATGGAGTTGGTTGATGGTCTGCTGAGTCGACTTGACATGAAGCTAGAAATCAAAGCATCAGTACAGGATCCATCTTGAAATACAAGAGGAAAGTAAAGGCTGGGTGATAAACTTTCCATCCCCACCACATCCAACCAAGAGACGGAAACTTCCTTTGGGTAAACTGAATGCAGATCAAGGAACTGAATAAGGATGTCCTGTTTGAGGCGACAGATAGAAACTAACCGCAGCAAAATGGAGAACTTTTTTCTAATAAACATGTCTTCTGTTAAACCTGTGAAAGGTTCCATGCCAGACAAGATCACCAGCCTTGAACAGTCACCTCCCCAAGTGAAGGCTATGAGTAAACTACTTAAGATCCCACAAGTCACATGAGCAGCAATATTAAGAGCAAAATGCTAGCCTAGACCCAGCTGCAGGAGAGGACTTGTCCAGTGAAGAAACTTTGGGAGAAAGTCCTGAGGCTTACACCAAGATAAGCAAATCACCACATGTCTAGCAATAGATTTAACATGAAGTGGTAGACCCCACCACTTAGCATCAAGGGATTCCTAGACTCCATGATGCTCGATCTCAGAATTTGTGCTTCAATTATCAAGCTGTCCAGGCAGTTTGAAGCTGGATGGCAAAACACATTCCTTGGGAACAGAGGATCCTGATCCAGTAGATCACTTAGAGCAACTGTCCAGCGTCCCTTTTAGGTAAGAGTACCACATCTGCCTGGAACACTGGAATGCGTTCCATTCCAAACATGCAAGACAAACAAGGGAAGAAAGTACTGAAAGTCACAGGAGCATCCTACCAGAGGAACACTGTACCTGAGCCAAAACTGCCTTTACTTTGACCTCAGGGGCCCTGTAGTCCACCTCTGAAGTTGCCTACCTGGGACACACCTCCAGGAATAGTTCCAGGGGTAGAAATTAATGTCACGGGTTTAGGCACTGCTGTCAGATGCAGTCTGCCTGCCAAGATGTATACCTGGAATGGATATGGTAACTTCACCCAGGCCCACAGATATCCTTTGCAGCTATGAATAGTGGGCAGGAGAGCTTTTGTCTACCCCTTTAAGGCAATCTTGACACACTCTATCTTGTAAAGGCAGCTTCATCCAAGCTCACAGCAATCCTTTGCGGCTATGAATAGTGGGATGGAAGAGTCACTGTCATTCTCTTTAAAGCAAGCTTGACACATTATTTACTCTGTAAATGCAACTTCACCCAGGATTCACAGCAATTCCTTGCGGCTAAGCATAATCAGCCAGAGAGCTTCTGTCTGTCTTTTTAAGGCTACTTTCACACTGAAGCGTTTTACAGACGCTATTTAGCTAAAAATAGCATCTGCAAAGCGCCTCAAAAGTCCCCCCCAATCCACCCCAATGTGAAAGCCCTGAGTGCTTTCACACTGGGGCGGTGCGCTAGCAGGACGTTCCAAAAAGTCCTGCAAGCAGCATCTTTGGGGTGGTGAGGGGAGCGGTAATTTACCGCTCCTCTACCGCCCCTGCCATTGAAATGAATGGCAAGCGCTGCCGAAGCGGCTGCACACCGCCTCGGTAGCGCTGAGTGCCGGCACTTTCATCCCCATTTTAACCCCTTGTGGGGGGTTAAAAGTGCCGCACACCGCCTGCATAGCGGCGCCGTAGCGCCGCTATAACAGCGCTAAATCCCCGCTGAGACTAGCGGGGATTTACCGCTACTGCCCGCCAGCCCCAGTGTGAAAGGGGCCTAAAGGCGGTCTTTACACACTCTTTAGGCCAGAGTGTTGACGTTTGCAGTATGGAAGAGAATTTTCTCTACCTTGGACTGGATTTCTGGTGCTCCTTTCACGCATACTCATGTTAGTCGGACAGGCTGGGCTCCTTAGACAAGAGAGAGGTCAGTTAGCACCTGAATGCACTCTTTTAGCAGCAAAATACCTACCTGGTCTGATGACCCTTACCTATAGGAACCGTGTGGATCTTTGTTATGCAGTAAGCTCATAGTGCAGAACAGCTGGAATACTGACATTTAGTCAGCTATAATAATAATGCCACACTGAGACATGAGCAAGTACATATCTATTTGCAAGGCAACAGGAAATGCCCATTGATGCAGTGTTTGCGGCTATGGGCATGCTGGCATGCAGTCCTAGCATGTGAACACCCTGTGTGTAAGCCATTGGGTCTTTAACCCCATGTTCCTCAACTCTTCTGCCTGCCTCCCACTCCAGGCAAACTTCTCACCTTACCCACTTCCAAGATGGCTTCCTGGTAGTCTTGCTCAAATCCAAGATGGCGACTGGGGGAGCTTTTGCCCAAACCAAAGCTGGCCCCCATGTGAGCTCAATCCACTTCACCTGTTCATCATAATGCATCATTGTCTTGAATGTAGACACTTATCTTTCTTTCACAATTGCCACTAGAATGCATACTGGAATACGGTGCAGCTGCAGCCCATGTGAGAGGAGATGTAACATACCACTTATAAGGCCATTCACAGGTAAATTTCAAAAAATGAGAAAACATATTTATCTTGGTGTAGCCATGTGCTCCCTTGAGAGTGGCTGATAGTTGTGATTCACCTTATAGCTGCCCTCAATCCCACCATATCTCACACATCTGAAGTCACTGAACAGGCCGGCTCTTGTTTCTGTTTGTTTTATTTAGGGGATTTAACTTGGATGGTGAAAAGGGGTGACTGTGGGATGCCCAAAGAATTAGTTACAGAACCTCCTATATACACTTTACTTCCTCCATCACATCTCTTCTGCAGACTATTGCTCCTTCATCTCAAGGGGTGTTCCTTCCTTCCGTCTCCAGCCACTCCCTGAGCCACTCCCCAGCTCAGATCAAAACATTCAGGCCTGCACTTAGTCAGGCCTGACTAATTTTTGCCTCTCCTAACAAAAACTCACTACAAAATGCACCTATCACTATGGGGGCGCTAAACTCACCCCCCCCCCCCAAACATCAGCTGGTCACCAGCTGAAAATTTACAAAAATAGCTCCTGGGCCCAGGAGCACGGGCATCCCAAAGTCAAAAAGTGGGAGGGGAAAAGGGAACAAACTTGGAAGGGGGACATACAAAATTGTACAAATAAATAAGGTACAAAAATATATCTCTGCCATTGTTTTTGTAATATTTACACTATACCGTTTATCACATTTCCTGACTACAGAGCCCTGCAGCTAATCATATACCTAATTACTATACATTCCTGAGTCAGAGCACTTTTGTAGGAGAAGCCCTATACTCAGTTAGTAGTGGAAGGTTGATGTTGTCTTGACTCTCGACGGATGGGGATGAACAACCGTTCCATCCCAGAAATCCTAAGAGAAGAGGAACACAACTATCTAAACTAAGTAATTAACAACAGTCTACCAGGAGGGGGTTATTAGCCTCCTGATAAAGCAACATAACAACACAAATCCTTTTCTGTACTTCTTTCACCTGCTTGCCCTGCAGTGAGGGGTTATGATCCTGCTGCAGGAGCAGAAACATAGAAAGTCCATTTTTTTTTCTTTAAGGTTCCTGATGGGAGGGGCCCTTCCCCGAGCAACAGGTCCTCAAATAATGGAGGCAGGACCAAACTTAACCCCAATGTCCTTGCAGTGAAACGGTCTCTTCCACTGGGCACAGGGTGGCAGGCTGGTTTGTCCTGCAGTTCAGAAAGAAATTAAACACTCCGCTACTTCACCAGCAGTCTTTGGAGTGTACCTACATCTGCTAACAGTCTTTAGATGTAGTATCGGGGATTGGGCAACCTCTTCCGGCCTCCCCCTTCTTCCTGAACTGAAACTGCATAGCTCTATGCGGGTTGGTTTAAGGATCAGCACACAGTCTTTTCGGATAGCACCTCCAAGGCTCCATTTTTGCTTCAGATCCTTGAACGTCTCCCAACTGCTGCTTCCCGACCCCTGCAAAGATTTGGGGACATAAAGGTATTCCCATGTCTCCACATACTGTTGAAGAAAGAAAAATAGTGAGCACAGTTATATAGAACAATGTTTTTTGAAATTGTAATAAATGTATTTTGAACTATATGATGCTTACAAAAATTTGTTTGATTAGTAGATGTACAAATATGGAATTATCCTGAAGAAGCAGAATATCTGTGAAACGTCGATAAATATTCCACACGCCAAGCAATCAACATGTCCTAACGGATGTTATTGGTGCAATGCGTAATATACATCTAAAAGTTTTTATGGAAGTTTTATGCAAATTTGCATTCAATAAAATGTATCTATTTAAAAGAATGTTTGCAATTGTGTGCTCACTTTAGACTATCACCAATCCAGTAAAATCCCCTCAATAGATGAGGCATGTCCTCTGATCTGTTTTTACTTTTAAATGTTATGACTATGGGATGTGGATAGTGTGATCTGTCTCCAACACTGGTCACTTATACCATTTTCAAGGTATTCCCATGTCTTCTCATTCTCCCACTCTTCCCTTGAGCTCTCAACGATATCCATGACAAGGGGTGGGACACAGGAATAGTCCAGGCCCCACTCCAGGGCAACTCATCGCTGTACCTTGAAAGCCTAGGTAGACTCTTGACCTTCCCTTTCCCAGGCAAGATATGAGTGTAAGGAGATTTGACCCCCATGTAGCGGTATGTGTAGGTTGTTGCCCAGGTCTGTGTGGTGGAGGGCCTGCTTAAAGAAATTCGACTGCTGGTACTGGGGATTCCTGCTGCAGTCTTTGAATCCTGAGGGGGCGCCATTTCATCCCCTTCTGAAGGGTACCGAACATGAGAACTCTCCAGCTCCTGCTCCTCATCAGACCCCTCACTTGAAGATGACCACTCGACCAGGTGCTCCAAAGATCCAAATTCTGCCAGCAGTCTGGGTGACCCCCAGTCTATGGACCTGTCCCTGGCATCCTAGCTTGGCTCAACAGGGGGCACCCCCCCTCAACTACTGGCTCCGGCCTAGCTGGAATGCCTATGGATTGGGACTCGGCCGACATTTCAGAGACCCCGGACTCACGCTTAACAGTACTCACGGTATCCAGGTCCCCAGCCAGGCCGCAGGCCACGACAGCCTCCTCTCTTCCCTTGTCCTCTGTCATGCAGGGGAGTCGCTTGGCTGCAACTCTACCCCGCCTTGATGAGATGATCCTAGGCCTGCCCCGGCCTTCCGAGACTTCCGCAGCTGTGGATTGCAGCTCCCAGAGCGCAGGTCCACCTTGCTGTGTAAAGACCAGCTGGGAGAGCGGTTCATCACAATGACCACACTGGGCCTAGGCAGTGACCCCCGCAGTTGGAATCCAGCAGTTCGGGCAGATCAAACACAGCCACTCTGCTCCATCCATCATTCCGAAACTGAGTCCCCCGCATGGCTCCAATCGGACCCCAGTGTCCACCAGGGTCCGCTCCAGTTTCACTGGCAACCAGGTAAGCGCTGGTACAAGACGTCTACCTTCCGCCATCTCTCTCCTCATGGTGACTGTCACTAGTTGCAAGCGTGCCGACTCTTCCAGGGCGTGGCGCCGCCCCCACGTTTCCAGACGAGCTGGCACCAAATGTCCTGATAAGCTGGCTTGGTGCGTGTGATGATGCTGTAACCCCTTGTGTGAAGGACAAAACTTTACAGAGACACTGACGATAGCAGGACTTGCCCAGACTTGCTGGCAGGACATATTTGTAATCCATGGGTGCTTTTGCCCACCATGATTGCCACAGGTAAGGACACATGGCACTGGATTTCAGGATTAGAATAAGTGTCCTTCCCCAGCACTGGTTTGGAACAACTGGGTAAACAAGCAGCAATACAAATGGCGGCTCCCGCTGGTTGCTATGGACAACGACAGACTTATTTTAGCACTGTTCAAGGGCAAAGCACACAAGTCCTTTTCCACAGTTAAGTCTGCATCGACAATAAAACAGACGATTACATTCCCCTGCTCAGTTCTCTTGCAGTTGCTATTGGCGACAACTGGCAGCCTTACAGGTAGATCCCGGAAACGAGCCCCCAAATGTAGCCATGTGCTCCCCTGGGGGTGGCTGATAGTTGTGGTTCACCTTATAGCTGCCCTCACTCTCACCATATCTCACACACCCAAAGTCACTGAACAGGCCGGCTCTTGTTTTTGTTTGTTTTATTTAGGGCAGTGGTTCTCAACTCCTGTCCTCAGGACCCACTAACAGGCCAGATTTTAAGTATTACCTTCGGGAGATGCAGACTAGAATACTGCAATCACTGAATAGCAAATGATATTACCTGTGATGTACTTCAGGGATCTTGCAAACCTGGCCTGTTAGTGGGTCCTGAGGACAGGAGTTGAGAACCACTGTTTTAGGGGATTTAACTTGGTTGGAGAAAAGGAGTGACTGTGGAATGCCCAAAGAATTGGTTACAGGACCTCCTATATACACGACCGTATATACATTTTACTTCTCTCCAGCACATCACTTGCAGACTATTGCTCCTTCACTTCTCTAAGTGTAGCTTAGTACTTTGGTACTAGCCGGGCCTTTGATGGACTACAACTCCCAGCCCATCCCTCTTCCAGGTCCCACCGACCTGCTTTCCTCACAGTGGCACTCCTTGCCCTGACTGGCTCCCAAGGCTTCCACAGACTGTCCACTATTACACTCCCAGACTGTTCCAAACTTTCTCTTCCAGCTCCCAGGGTCTGTCACTCACCGGCTGCAGTGGATCCTTTAAAGTGCTCACAGTAGCACCTCTACTGTTTTCCTACTCCCTTGTGCTGCTCCAGGAATCACCTCCACTCCTGGCTTCACCCGAGTCTCCAGGCCTCAAGGTCACACCCCTCCCCCCCAGACTGGGGGCTCCCTCCTGGGTAGAGGCCTCCACAGCACCTCTGCTACATCTTTCACACTTCCACTGGACTTCTCCTCCCCCCTGCTGGCAGACTGCTGTATTTAGGGAGGCCTGCCCCTTGCCAATCCAGACTGTAGATTGGTCATGGCTCCTTGTCATACATCAAGAAGTGACACCTCCTCATCCGTCCCCTTCTCCAGAACCTTCTCTGCTCAAGGGTGAGGAAACTCCAAGGGGTGTTTCTTCCTTTTGTCTCCAGCCACTCCCTCAGCCAATCCTCCAGCTCAGATCAAAACAATCAGGCCTGCACTTACAGTCAGGCCGGTCTAAATTTTGCCTCTCCTAGCAAAAACTCACTACAAAACACACCTATCACTATGGGGGCGCTATATTGGAAATGTGGTGTCACAGTTCAATGGATCCACTCACTTCTGGGAGGTAGGCTCCAGACATGGACAGCTCTTCTGAGGAACAAAGCCCTGGCTGCACTGCTATATGTGGGGCTAGTTAGCATCCAATATTTCACCCCAAAAGATCCACAGAAGGGGCTCCCTGCTCTATCAGAGCGTTCAGCATCCCAAGGTCAGGAACTGCGCTTACAGGAGAGGCTTAACCTGAGCGGAAAACCACCAAAAGGTAGCAGGTAAGGGTTTCTTCTCTTCACACTGGCTGTGAGTTCCATGGGGACAAAAAAGGGAATGGGCTGTTGTGTGGGTGTTAACTTTTTATAGCTATGCACTGGTCCTGTGGGCGGAAGTAGGCAGGGCTACTATCATATGTATGCTGCCATGGAGGCACCAGCAAAACTTGTTTTGAACAAGAAGGGGATTACAATCAGATAGTTCACATGCTGAAAGAAAAGTTTGAAATCAAAGAGCTAGGGAACATTAGCTACTATCTGGGAATCCAAATAGAGAGAGAAGAAGATGGAAGTTATCTTCTCAACCAATCTCAGAAATCTTGGAACAATTCCATATGCAAGATGCAAAGGAAATGAAAACTCCTAGGGAACCAGGCTATCAAAAGAGCAATGAAGCAGAAAACTTGCTACCCAACAATGACACGTATCGCCAAGCAATTGGTAAACTGCTATATGTTGCCACTGTGACAAGACCAGACATAGCCATAGCAGTGGGCATACTATGCAGGAAAGCTTCAACTCCCTGTCAGTGTGATTGGAATACAGTAAAGAGAATGATGCAGTACCTCAAAGGGACAATTCAGATGAAGTTACGGTTACCAGCAGCGTCAAATCCAAAACTGGTCGGATATATGGATGCTGATTGGGCCGGGGATGGCACAGACTGCAAATCCACAAGTGGATTTATCTTCCAGTATGGGGAAGGAACCATAAGTGGTCTAGTCGAAAGCAAGTAACTGTCGCTCTATCTTCAACTGAAGCAGAGTACATTGCAGCAGCATACGCATGACAAGAAGCGACAACTTTTTATGGACATTGGGACAGACATGTCAAAACCAGTTCCCATTTTTGAAGACAACCAGGGATGTATAAAGCTTACGCAATCAGAAAGGGTCAATCCTAGGACCAAACACATTGATGTTAAGTATCACAGACTGAAGGACAATCAAGAGCATGGTGTTATAGTCATTCAATACTGCCTGTCAGAGGAGATGACTGCTGATGCACTCGCCAAGCGTTTGTTGAAGGAACATCATAGTTATTTCCAGAAGAAGCTGAATATCATTTTTTTGAATAATAGAAGTTTATTCAGTATATAAACAATTCCAGACAGTACAAAGGAACATAAAAAAACAAAAGATCAAAGGTAGGACTAGGCAAACACAGAAATATTGTATCTTTAGAATCATTGACATAAAGTAGGATAGACTAACTGTTGTCCCATCATTCGGAGCAGGGAAAGGAGCACCGACCGACCCCCTCCCCCAAGACCACGCCATCAACTGTCGGACGGGCAGCAATTAGGAGAAAGGCCCGAGCGCCAGCCCCCATCTCCCGACCACATTCCGATGTGTTGTCAGCAAACAATGTCAAATTCCCAATTCCTTTAACAAGTAACAGGTTGGTCCTAGCAACAAATGTCAACCAAAAACAAAATAACAGAATCAAGAGCACTACAATTTGCGGGAAACTTCAGCGTGGGTATGATGAGGGGGGAACCAATGATTGGGTTGATATACACAATATGAACCTATAGGGGTTGCCACCATGGGCGATATCTTAAATGTTGACAGGGCTGGGTGTTATTTGGAGGGGATCTCCAAGGAGTAGTAAATCCAGCCTGACCAGGTATCTTTATATTTGTCATGTTGGTCCCTAGCTTTAAGTATCCATTGCTCAGCTTCCATTATGGAATCTACTTCCTTTTTCCATTCAAATAGTGTTGGGCAGGCTACTTGTTTCCAATATCTGGGAATCAGAGTTTTGGCGGCGTTAAGTAGATGGGGTGTAGGTGTACTACATATTATATTGCTTGAGGGAAGATGGGACTCCGTGGAAGAGAAAATGTAGTGGGGAGCATTCTATGTTCTTTAAGGTTGTCTTTTTAATTCAGGGGGTAATAGCCTCCCAGAAGGGTTTAATTTTTTGGACAATTGCCCCAAATGTGGAGGAATGTGCCTCTTTGGCCACATCCTCTCCAGCATCTGTCATCTGACAGTGGGAACATCTGCGCTAGTTTTGAAGGAGTTGTGTACCATCAGGAAATAAATTTAAACAATGTCTCCTGTGTGCGGGAGATCACAGAGGAGGAGTGGGTAAGTTTTAGCATTCTCTGTATTTGATGTGTAGTAAACTCTAGGCCCAGTTCCCTTTCCCATTCCCTAATGTAGTAAGAAGGTCTGGTAGATGGATTCCTCAGTATCAATCTGT
Source organism: Glandirana rugosa (assembly GCA_018402905.1). NCBI lineage: Eukaryota > Metazoa > Chordata > Amphibia > Anura > Ranidae > Glandirana > Glandirana rugosa. The sequence continues at coordinate 908,667 of BLSH010160223.1, read as the reverse complement.
ACATTTGCAATAGTAAATGGTTAGGGTCTATACTCTGTCAGAGTGTGCGCAGGCCTTAGCGGTGGGTCCAGCGCGCGAAGAAAGCTGCCCATCTGTCGATGTCTCCACGCTGCAAATGGCATGGATCCAAAGGACGTCTGCAGGTGCGCCGACGATACTATGGTATGGTGGGGTGAATTTAGTGCATATGTTTCTCCCTTCAAGGCCCCAGTTTCCGAAGAAGCCCCCTTCTTCTGCTGGTGTGAACCAAGAAAATCCCCCTAGGGGACCGAGGGGAGAGGTCTTGGGGGCATATTGTCCATTTTTGTTCAGCCTATCCCATAAAGAAAAGGTGTCCTTAGTCAGTGGGGAGGTCCAGTCTGATAACTCTCTCCCTACACTGGGAATCCAGGGGGCTCCCGTCAAGTTCCTACCCGCCATTATTTTCTCCAGGTTGACCCAGATTCTGGTCAAGCTATCATGATGCCAGTTAAGGATTTGCACTAGCGACATCGCTTTGTAGTAAAATGCCAAGTCCGGTAGGCTAAGCCCGCCCTCCGATTTGGGACTGCGCAAGATGTCGTATGCTATTCTAGGATGTTTGTCCTGCCAAATAAACCACGTGAACACCTTGCGTAGTTTTTGGAAGAAGATTTGGGGGAGAGCAATGGGTATTGTGTATAAAATGTAAATAACCTTGGCAGGATCGTCATTTTGAGAGCGCTAATCCTCCCAAACCGGGTAGAGGCAGCTCCCGCCAAGTCTGGAGGTCACGTATGATACCTGTCAGCAGCTTACAATAATTAAGATCATACAGAATCATCTGATCCGGGGAAATATGGGTCCCCAGATAGGAGAGTGAGTTTTTGCACCATCTAAAAGGGAAGGATTGTTGCAAGGATTTGGCCAGTGTTGAGTGAATGTGGATAGGCAGCAATTTGGACATATCAAAATTGATTTTATCAAAAATGTATCAAAATTGAAGTTCGACAAGTGCCCGAATGTGCGGATTTCAGACATCACTATTGGTAGAGTAATCTGGGGCTTGGTGAGATAGAGCAACAAGTCATCCGCATAGGCCGACAACTTGTGCTCCACCCCACCAATGTTAACTCCCGTGATATATGCGTTAGCTCTGATTGTACGCAGGAGGGGCTCTAGTACTAGGGCAAATATTAAGGGTGAGAGCAGACACCCTTGTCTAGTCCCATTTCGTATTGATAGGGGATCCGAGAGAACTCCATTTACTTTGACCCGGGCCGAGGCATCTCCATACAGTGATTTTATCCATCCCAGCATTCTGTCCCCCAGTCCTAGCTCACATAGTACTGCCAACATATAGACCCAATTTACCCTGCCAAAAGCTTTTTCTGCGTCCATTGATAGAACAACACACGCTTTCTGATCCGGGCCATTCTGAGCCCAACGTGGGATGTGTAGGGCCCTGATTGTGTTGTCCCTTGCTTCTTGCCCGACCATGAAGCCCGTCTGGTCAGGGTGAACGAAGGCAGTCACATGGTTCTGTAGGCGAACATCTAAAAGTTTAGCGAATAATTTGGAGTCAGAATTCAACAGGGAAATGGGTCTATAGCTGGAGCAGAGTTGAGAATCCTTACCCTGTTTAGGTATGGCCGTCACTTGAGCTAAGAGAGATTCTGGTGCCAGGGGATTAGATACAGTGACGGAGTTGAAATAAGTGGATATAGGGGAGGATAAGATGGAGAAATTTTTTTTATAATACTGATTAGTAAAGCCGTCGGACCCGGGGCTTTTGCCCATAGGGAGGCCAGTCACCGCCGTACTTATCTCCTCCTCTGTAATTGTGGAGGAAAGGCAGGGAGTCCGGAGGACTCAAGGTATGTCTTTATAGCCGTCTCTTGGGAGCTAGAATCACCCCTGGGGGAGGGGGTTGGTATGTTATATAGTGAGGAGTAGTATTTTTGGATTTATAAGGCAAAGTTGTGGGAGTCTACTATTTGTTTGCCCTGTGCAGTCACGCTGTGAACATGACGAAGGCTCTGCTGCTTTTTTAGTTGCCTGGCCAGGAGTCTCCTGCATTTATTACCGTGTTTGTAAAAAACGGTGGGCATAAAATCGAAGTTTATTTTTCGCCCTACGATCTAGACTTTGCTGGAGTTCAATCCTTAGGTCATCTAACTGGTCAGCATCTGTGGGAGTAAAGGCAGCCTTATGTTTAACTTCTTGGTGGTGGCTTTTATCTAGGAGGGCAGTACAATTTTGCTTTTCGTTCTTTTGTATACGTGATCCATGTGATATCAATTCACCCCTAATCACTGCTTTGTGGCCTTCCCACACTGCTTGGTTAGACATCGCTTCCGGGGAATTGAATTCAAAATAATGTTACATAGAATGGGTAATCGCCTCAACCACACCGGGGTCATCCAAAAGACCTTCATTTAGTCTCCACATTCTCTCCCCTCTGTGGACACCACTTTGGTTAAGTGTGAGTCTAATTGGGGAATGGTCCGATATAGTTATGGACTCTATAGTGGAGGAGTGGAGATCCCCAAGGTAGTACTGATCTACGAAGAACATATCCAGCCTAGAATAAGAGTAATGTGATTTGGAATAGTAAGTGTAGTCCCAGTTTTTGGGATGCAACACTCGCCATGTGTCCACCAAGTGGAGAGAACAAAGAGATCTCTTAACGTGTTTGAGCACTCTAAAGGAGAAAGCCGACCTCCCAGAGGACGTGTCCGTTAATGGGTTAAGGTTGATATGAAAGTCCCCTCCCACAATCAACATGCCCTCCCTGAATCCCTCAAGTTTCTTAAGGGTGGTTGAGATGAAGTGGACCGTGTGTGAGTTGGGGGCATACAAGTTGGCGAGGGTGTATGTCTTCCCTTCCAGTGTGCCTTTAATGAATAGAAAGCAGCCCTCTGGGTCAACTAGGTTGGCACTCGGGGAAAACGGGTAAGATTTGTGTATGGCTATAGAGACCCCTCAGGCTTTGGGTATAGGGTATACACTGTGAAACCACTGGTTATAGGTTGTCAGGGGCAGACGAGGAGTTGATTTGGGGGTGAAATGTGTCTCATGCAGAAAGATGATATCTGATGGCAGATGGCGCATTTCTTGCCAAAGATGTCCTCTTTTAGTCGGACTGTAGAGACCTCTGACATTATATGACATTAATTTCAGCAAACTAGACATAACTGGCATTGATATCGTTCCAACTGCGCAAGTTAATGCGAATGATTATCCCCATTGCAACATTCACCACATAGCATCTGAACATCATTAGAAACTTATCACCCATGTTCGCCCCCTCCAACAGACCACATGCGTACATTATCTGTATAACCAAATTGTAGTAGGAATATAGGAAGCAAAAAAGAAAAAGTTTGTGAAAAAGAAAACCTACAAAATTGTCTTTACTATCCTCAATGATTGAGGTAGATCTAAATGAGGAAGGGCCGGTCTCTAGGGAAGAACAGAGCATTCCCGCAGGACCATCCCTCCATCTGCCCTTGTGCGGCTCACCATACCCCAAAGCAGGGGCCATACCTATTGGGGTGAATGTGACTGTCCACATGGCCAGGGATGAGGGGCAGCCCGGGGCACAAACAAAATGAAGAAAAGAACAAATAAACTGACCGAACGGTTGGAGTCCAAAGTTGGGGTTCCTGTCAACTCGCTTTGAAAGCAATGAACCGGGGAGAGGGGGTCATGGGGGACATAAATTAGTTCAACGGAGCTGAACCAAGGCGATAGAATTCAACAGTTCCAAAGAAGTAACCCCCCTGTCTTGACAGTCATATGATTGTAGCCAAGCGAGTCAGGATCTGGCAGTGCACAAAGCTATTTAACTCCACCTATAGTGAGGATTCATGAGTGGTCGAGGAGAAGAAGTAGCGGCTCCACTTCGGCTGCGGAGGTGTGGTTGGTTCCTTCTACGAGATCCAGCCCAGGCCGGAAGCCATCTTTCGGGTCGTTGTGAATAGGGATCTTGGTGTTTATCCTCCAGTCTGGGAAATCCATAGGTGGTAGGTCCAAGATGTCCACAAAGGCAGCTAGATCATCCTTGGTGCGGGGACTTGCCATTTTTCCATCTCTGGTGGCTGTCAGGCGGAATGGGAAGCCCCACCAGTATGTAACACCCGCTGTGCGGAGAGCTTCTAGTAAGGGATGCATAGCCTTTTGCTGCATTAAAGTGCTCCTGGAAAAATTTGGGTATAAGGTGATTGGGGCACCATCAAAGTAAATCTTTGGTGTACCTCTTGCTGCTTTCATAATGGCTTCTTTAACCGAGTATTTGTGTAATTTGCAGATTACATATCTGGGTTTATCCACATCCTGAGGAAATGGTAACATGGCAGGGGATGCAGAACCTAGTATCTGGCTGAACAGACCCTGCACTGAGGGGAGCAGATCAGAGGCCCGGGTGGCTTCAGGCATACCGCGAATATGGATGTTCTGTCTCTTGTCCCTATTCTCCTGATCATCAAGCTAGTCTAGTAAAGAATTAAGAGCCGCCGGGTGGTTGTGAGTTTGTGTGGCGTCTGAACGACATCTGGGGTCTCCTTGATGGGTGTTTTATCGGTCAGGTGCTGAGTATTGTGCCCTGGTGTGCCAGAGCTCTGTTCCATGCATCCTCACACCATGCCGGTCAGGCCACGCCCCAGCTGAATATAATTTGACAAAGCACATGCTGTTGAGAAGGGTGTTGAAAGAACAACATGTAATGTAAAGTTGCTTATATAAACTGACAATATGTACTGTATGCATTATACCTTTCTATCCAGCAGGTGGCACTGCAGTATGTTAGTGTGTATTATATGGTACAAAGTAATAACAGAATGTACCTTCTGTATTTAAATGTGTACTCGTTTGTTATTAAGTTCTTGTAAGATAGGTTCTGCCATTCTCCATGAAGAGTAAAGTGTATTACTGTATACAAGAAGCTTCCAGGCATTAATTTAATACCCTGCTAATATATCTAAAGGAAATCAAATAATAAAATTGTATAATATATGGCCAGCTTTATACATACATAGATGCAGGAGGATTCACCTAGCAAGTGTCTATAGGTCTCAAGAATGTTCCACCTGGTATGACCATTATTAGAGTATCCACTTTTCCTGTTGGAGACGTGCAAAACTATAGGCGAGACACATTTCTCTTTGTATTCCTCACCTGGTTGCCGCCACATACACTTGACACCATCTGAACCAAATGAGTTTATCTTGGTTACATCAGACCACAGGACAGGGTCCCAGTAATCCATGTCCTTAGTCTGCTTGTCTTCAGCAAACTGTTTGCGGGCTTCCTTGTGCATCATCTTTAGAAGAGGCTTCCTTCTGGGATGACAGCCATGCAGACCAATTTGATGCAGTATGGGGCGTATGGTCTAAGCACTGACAGGCTGACCCCCCCACCCTTTCAACCTCTGCAGCAATGCTGGCAGCACTCATACGTCTGTTTCCCAAACACAACCTCTGGATATGATGCTGGGCACATGCACTCAACTTCTTTGGTTGACCATGGCGAGGCCTGTTCTGAATGGAACCTGTCCTGTTAAACCACTGTATGGTCTTGGCCACCGTGCTGAAGCTCAGTTTCAGGGTCTTGGCAATCTTCTTATAACCTAGGCCATCTTTATGTAGAGCAACAATTCTTTATTTCAGATCCTCAGAGAGTTCTTTGCCATCAGGTGCCATGTTGAACTTACAGTGACCAGTATGCAAGAGTGAGAGCGATAACACCAAATTTAACACACCTGCTCCCCATTCACACCTAAGATCTTGTAACACTAAAGAGTCACATAACACCGGGGAGGGAAAATGACTAATTGGGTCCAATTTGGACATTTTCACTTAGGGGTGTACTCACTTTTGTTGCCAGCGGTTTAGACATTAATGGCTGTGTGTTGAGTTATTTTGAGGGGACAGCAAATTTACACTGTTATATAAGCTGTGCACTCACTACTTTACATTGCAGCAAAGTGTAATTTCTTCAGTGTTGTCACATGAAAAGATATAATAAAAATATTTACAAAAATGTGAGGGGTGTACTCACTTTTGTGAGATACTGTATGTTCATGCCTAATTGGTCTACTGTATGTCCAGCGACCATTTTATAGACTGCCCACGGCACAGAAAGTTACTGAATTTACATGGTACATGCAAGGTTTTTTTTTTAAAAAGAAAACCTGTAGTAAATAGGATTTGTAAATTTCATATATGAATTATAATACTTTTTTAAAAACAAAATATAATATATTGCAGCTTACCAGTCCTTAGATGTGGTGGCTGCGTTAGTTTTCTTTTTTGAGATTTGTTTTTTTTTCATTTTCACCCTGTGATCCTGTCAGTAACACATATTCACAGTATTATCACTATGGGGTTCATGTACTAAAGCTGGAGAGTGCAAAATCAGGCTTACTTCTGCACAGAAACCAATCAGCTTCAAAATTTTATTGCCAAAATTCCCTTGCAACATAAACAGTCTATTTATAAAGAGAAAATCACTGAGCTCAGATTAAATGATTAAACAGAGCCGCTAGCACTAGGAGTCCTGATACAACAGCTCCAATATAAAAAGTGCAACACTACAAACTCAGTGAATAAAAAAAGAGATATAAACTTATATAACTGAAAAATGTTTGTGATAACAAGTGATATATAAAGAGATTGTAGTCCAAAAAGAAATCTATGAATTAAAAAAAGTCCACCATAAACAGAAAGGAGAATCTGCGCCATGCTCAGTGGTGTGAAACACCTAGATGAAAAATCCATGATGGCTAGTAGAAACAAATAATGTGGAGTGATCCCCGACCAGAAAGTGTATTACATATGGTCAAACAGCACATAGGGTATTAAGGTCTCCCTCTGACCATTCCATTCTCAAGTGCTCCAAAAATGATCAGTAGTAAAACAAAAGAAGCACTTCATAGTGTAGTAATATAACTAAAAAATGTAATAGAAGGAATAACATATTGCACTCACACAGTAGCAGAGTAAAAGTGGCTTTACAATCATGTATAATGCTGAATGGCACTCCTATGGGCTCACTCCAGGCACAAATCTGATCATCCAATTAGATCAGACGAGCATGGTGACGTCACCGCTGTAAACCCCACCCTACGCATTTTGTCATAGATGACGTCGTCTGGGGGGCGTTAGGGTTTGCATACTCCTTTAACCACTTCCTTACTGGGCACTTAAACCCCCCTCCTGCCCAGACCAATTTTCAGCTTTCAGTGCGCTCACACTTTGAATGACAATTACTCAGTCATGCAACACTGTACCCATATGAAATTTGCGTCCTTTTTTTCACACAAATAGAGCTTTCTTTTGGTGGTATTTATTCACCGCTGGGTTTTTTATTTTTTGTGCTATAATTAAAAAAAGACCGAAAATTTTGAAAAAAAAACGCATTTTTCGTTGTTTTTGTTATAAAATTTTGCAAATTAGTAATTTATCTTCATAAATTTTGGCCAAATTTAATATCGTGTTTTTTATTTTTTGGGTCGCCACTTATTTATGGTGGTTTTCTTTCGAGATAAACACACTTTTTTTCCTGCGTTTAAAGTATACCCATGTCACAACGTACTGACTCATTAACAGTAAGTTTCACACTCGCGTGACTTTCGACTTTTAACCAGACCCGTCCTCCCCCCAAATTCACGGGTCATTCCTTCACCAATTTCCTCATACGTTTGGGATTGCGGGGGGTCTGCTGCAGTAGATACTGTTTTACGCATCCCACCCCAAATGTCGCCACTGCAGTGGTACGAGCA